>JAVSBS010004513.1:58989-95031 GCA_033124195.1 Coracias cyanogaster
TGCTGTTCTGAGAAGCAGTAATTGCACCCATGAACATGTCCAGGTAAGATGATGGATGCTAACAGCACTTCTTTTTTTTTAACCTACAGATCGTGTATCTGTGGAGCAGGTGGGGAATAACACCTCCCTCCATCCTTCTTCAGGAGTAGGCACATCTATTTTCCTTCAATATTGGGAGCATTTTGGCCAAGGTTGATTAGATGGCCAGGAGACTAGGTACCACAAGAATATCCATTTCACTACACCAAAATTTATATAATATTACTACAAGTCATGGAAATTGGAGACAAAAGGAATCTTGACAGAGAATGCTCCTGTTTGAAGGCAGGATCAGTTGTACCTAAACCATTCCTGACAGATGTTTGTTTCACTTAGTTTCACGAGTCTGCATTGATAGCAGTTGTATGGATTTCTACTCCTGTACATGAAACATTCAATTAGGGAAAACAAATAGCAATAGTGTGTGACGAGGTCAGATTTACTGGATCAGCTGCAATGAGTGTGCACTAATCTGTGCTCAGGGCCCATTCAAATATATATTATGAGATTGAGTAATGACAGCAAGAAGGAAAACAAACAAAAAAAACACCACCAAAAAACCCGAACAAGAACCCCCCATTTTTCTTTCCTCTGCGTATTTCTCCTTTGCAGACTCATTATTAGCTAAAATCTGGATCTGAGCTATTAGCCTTCATGAGTGAAGAGAACAAGGAGAAAACCCATTTATCAACAGCACAGCAGTCAGGTTATTTGCATCCATTAGGACTATCTTTACATGCTTATAATAAATACACAGGAGTTTAGTACCTTTAAAAAAAAAAAAAATCAAACAAACCAAAAACCCTTTAAAATGGGATCTACCAAGAAGCTTCATACATCAGTGTAGGTGGCACTTTTAGCTAAAAGAACTTTCGACATCCCTTCATACCGTCTTTTTTGCATGTGCATTTCACTTGAAACAGCACCACAAAGGATTCTTGTTTGAGTCTAAACAATTCATCTTGTAAATTAAATTTCCACATATTACCCAGGCTCTTACAGTAGCTTCATGCACTTGGAAGACTAAAAGAAAAAAAAAGTTAAAACATATCTTTGATGGATTTTTCTTTCTCTGACAAGTTATCTTCAGAACGGGTGACATATCAGTTTCCTCTGATGTTTTTAATGCATTGTTATTGCTGTCTCTACTCAGACGTCTGTGTATCTTAGACTCCCAAATAATGCAAATATAATGATAAAATTTATGATCACTAATGTTATTTAAAGTGGACCGTGGTCAGCTCAATTCCACTTATTTGAAAAATCAATCCCTGTTCCCACAGTGAGAAACACAACAGAAGCCCTGAAGACATTAAAATGTGTTAGCCAAATTTAAATATAAATTCTTTAAATTGTGCTGGTGAGAGTAAGAGATAGAGGGGGTTCAAGTGCCGCTATAAACACAAATAATAAAGCACTTGCACAGTAAAAAACTGAAGATCACATTCAACATTTCACTCAGTGACATAATTCTAAAGCAGAAATACAAAACTCTCCAGCTCTAACAAAATGACCGAGCTTCTTCATTCAATCCATCCAACGAGACAAAGCTGCAGTTCCCTAACTGATGTACAGCAGCTTTGTTCTGCTTCAGCAAAGCTTCAGTGATTTACACCAGCCTTGGCTCGTATAACACACTCCTTGCTCAATAAATTGTAGCTTTGACAAACTAAGGTAGAAATGAATTCCACAATCAATCCACCAACGATACACAAATGGTAGTAAATGTTGCTCTGTTTTCACTTCTCTATATGTACTGTATGTTCTGTATTCCAGAAATGCTTACGGGACTCTATGTAGACGGGTCTCTGTTGTGCCAGTCCATGTACAGAAAGAAATACATAAAACAGGATTTTCTAAATGTGGCAACTGATCATGAAAGCTTTTCTTTCGTTGGCATTAAAAAGATGCGATTGGTTGACTGAAGAACATGTTGTAGTTTATATTAAAAAAAAATCTCATAAAGTATCTCATTGCTGCTAGAAATAATGAGTAATCTATTACAAAAAAATACATTGTTCCTGTATTTTTTTTTTCTAACCCGCATCTTTTTAATGGTTAATTTACTATGGTTTCACTGAACAGCCATTAGCATATATTTGCACTACTACAAACTGGAATTTATTCATCCAGCTGCACACTGGGATTTGTTTAGTTATCGGGGGTCAGTGAACATGTAACACAGTTTTATAAACTGATATTGAACAGGAAGAAACTGCATTAGAATGAAGCCAGAATAACAATAAGCCAAAGAGTCAGGTGAGTATTTCTTGCTTCTGTTGTTATATACACTTTTTAAAATTTTTTCCCCACTGTCAGGAAGCTCGTGCTTTTTATTATTATTATTATCTTTAAAATCTTTACTTTCTTACCATTACAATTTTCTTTTAGCTCTTTAAACCCCTTGGCAGCTGCGATGATGACGGCCTCCTGCTAGCTAAAAGGGCAGGGGAAGGAACGGCGCAAGCGGTCTGACTGTGTGGCTGAACCAAGCGTATGATGGGGTTCCATCCCAGAAACAGCGATTCCCAAATGGCTATACATGTGGCACGCTTTCAGTGCTACAAGCTTTTATTACTACTTTTTACTCTGTCTTTCTTCCCAAATCACAGCTTGCTATCAAATCACTGACTCCTTTCTTTCTATATATTTATATAATCTTTCTATATATTCAGCATTATATGGTCATCAGCTTCAGTAGAATTAAGGCTGATTTGCATCAGTGTGAGTGACAGAAGAAATCAGCTCAGGAGTTTGAGGATAATAACTGTTAAAAATGTTTATTTGCATAAACACAAGGAAACCAATTCCATTTCTAAGTCAATGGAAACATAACTTACCCATGGCACTTCCCGTCTGAGAAACTACCTTATCTGAGAGAACAACAAATAGCCTGCAAGCTATTACCTGCTACCTATTACACTAACATTCACGTTGTCGTCTTAAACACATCAAGAAACAATGTCAAATCATACATAATTGTGTAGCAACACCAAAGTCCCATTTGAGTTTGGTTGTGAATGTGTTGCCGCAATACAAGTTCACCTGTTAAAATTATGAAAAAATAACATCACACACAAAGACACAGGTACTCATGTAGCTGCTTGGAATTCTTTGATTATGAAAAATTTAAAGAAAAATTGTTTTTCAGTTTATCCATCAGGAGAAAAAAACCTTCTTTTTCTAGCTGTCAAAACCCAATACAATTTATGGTAAATAGGCTTGTGCTGAGGATATTTGAATAGAACAAATGTTGAGAAAACACTGGTGTACTTAAATTCAGCTTTACTCACTGTAGAAATTCACAGAACAGCCGATTTCCATGTTGTGTAATTCCCAGTTTAGGCAAGCATTCACTTTGAGAAGGGAGCACAGAGGTGATTTACATTTAATATCTCGATCTCATTTCAAGAGAATGGCTTAAACGCAAACACCGTCAAGTTGAAAGTCTTGATGTTCTACTTGAATTCACATGAGTTATGGGAGGGAAAAAACCCTACACTGTTTCAACAGGCTAAGAAATGCTAGTTTCATCTACATGGACTAAAAGAACACAAATTCAAACAAGAGGCACTCTAACTAACATTTAACACTCCAGCTGACATTTGACACTGACATTCAAATGAACATTCCAGCTAAGAATAAATCTTCCTTTGAAAAATCCTAAATAGAAAATAGGGCAGATACTACATTCATCTATTCTGGTATAATTAGACATACTGGAGTGAACTCATGTTCTTAGTCTGGATTTATGCAGTATAATTGAAGCCTACCCTTCAGTCTTCAGGCAAATGCCAAATATGCTGCTAAGAGTGCTCAACTAACAATCCTTTCCCCTAAGAAACATTGTTCAAATTGGAATTGAGAAAAGATGCCCAAATATACGAGTGCAAGCTTGCATTACTATCATGAAAGATTCCAAAGTATTTTGAAGCATTTTTTATCCATTTTCAGAATCACTCATTGGCTTTAGCAGGCTGTTCTTCCCATTTGAACTGCACTCTTTTATTCCCAAATGACCTGTCGGAAAGTACGGCTTTTCCTTTTTGGTTAATAAATGGCTCTGTTTTTCAAGGGATGGCAGTCTCTGCTTCTCAGTGCTCTATATATTCATCTCAGTATATGCAAGATGACCATATAATGGTAAAAGTTGACAATCTTTACTTGAACTTCTGTCATCTCACCTCCATGAGACCCTAATGGTTCCTCGCATGCCTCGGTCAGATAGCAAGCAGGGTTAGTTAGTCCCTGCCATGCTGGTATCAAAGTGGAGAAAAGAAAAGGTAATCACTCACAAAACCAACCTTAGGAGCATACACAGATTGATGAGTTTGCTTTCCAGACAGAAGCTAGTATATCAGACCATAGGCTTCCATAAAGCTCCCTAAACATGGGTTGAAGACAACACACCACCACAAGCTTCAAGCAGCTCCCTAAGACTCTACCTTTTATAAGCTGTCTAGCCTTTACTTGGCAGAATAGAAGCTTTTTTATTTATAAGTAACTATAGAAACTCTTATTTCCTCAACTCTGATTCTGAGGGAAACTCTCCTTTATGCAGCCAATTAAAAATTCCTACTCAATCCAAATAATAACTATTCTATCCAACCTGAGAACAATTGTGAGGATTTGTGGGAATAGATGTTTCTTCTCTAGTCTGCTGGCACACAGGCTGCTTTCAAATTACCTAAGATAATCATCTGCCATAATATTCACTGATAGCACAGCTGCTGCTGTCAAACAGTTTTCTTCTTTAACAAGCTAAACCCTCAAGTCCACTCTAAAGAGGTAGATAATGTATAATTAACTGGTCTAAATTTGGAGAGCATTTTAACTTATCAGTGATGTCTCAACTCTGCTATCCATGGAATTTATCTTTTGTCTGTAATTAAAAGAAGTACTGACAAAGACAAACCAGACACAGTAAGTATCATTGTTTTTTGCTGCTACATTATTTTTTCCAGGTTCGTTCAACGTGTCAGGTGGTTCTGAAAGGCTATGCAAGTTGGGAAGGGAGGAGCTGGGAGGGCTCGGCTCCTGCCTATAATGCTACAAACTTGAAACTCGGTCGCTATAGCTGGTGAAGAACTTGTGTATCTAAAAGATACTATTTTTCTTCTCCAACTTCATCAATTTATTTAACAAGATAGAAAACTGTTCTTAACCAGGTTCTCAGATCTCAGCTGGGCTATTACTGCTTTCTGTGGCTGAAGGAACATTTAGATCTTACATTCAGCATTAGCAGTGAAAGCTGGTTTCAAGATCTCAGAGCACTTTGTAAGAAAATAACTTTACAGAATCTCAAGCTGGTTTTGCTCTCATAGCACAAATGAGCAAACCAAGGGAAAAACCTCTTTACCAAAGGCTCACATCTTCCAGGAGGTGAGAATATGTGTCCTCTCCCATTCTACCTTCTCAACAGCAGCGGTGTCTCCTTGATTTTGAAATAGGTTGGGAAGAAGAGTTAATATATTCCCATCTTTGTACAACAACTTAATTTTTAGACATCTAGAACTATTTTCATTCTTTGCCTGAAGGTACACAAAGCCACAGCTTTAACCTCTGTAGACAATGCCCAAACCACCAGGCTACAAAGCACTTACACTTGCCACCTTCACACCAAAGTCTTAACACTAGGCAGAAAAACCCTTAAGACAGTGAAAATCAAGTCAAAGTTTGGTTCTGAACCCAAATACCATCAATTAAACATGACTCAGAACCTCCTTCAAATGGAGTTTTAAATAAAACAGTTATCCTTTGGTCAAACTCAGGCTAAAGCAGTAAAAAGTACTAAAGTAAGAAAACTCTAATTCTTGAAAATGAAAGCAATCCTATCCATTCACTTATGCCTCAAAAAGGGAAAAAAACTATCAGCATTTGTTTATTGCTGTATTCTTCCAACAGTTAATGAAACCAAGTTTAATTAAAGACAGAATTACATATAATTCTGTATGTCTAGAGTATATGAACCTGCATTAAACTGCTACAGGGTTTAGAAATATTAACATATATGCTTTTTCCAATACTTTTTTTTTAAATAATCTATTCCTTCAACATAAGTAAAATAAATCTTTACAGGATTTCTTTCCTATCTCAAATTACAGGTCACATCCATTGACTTTAAAGGACAAAGAAAAACATAGGAAACAAAATATTATAGTTTCCTTTTAATGGCTTCTTTGCTCCTGGCCAACTGTGGCCCACAGAACATTGTAAAAAAATAACTTTACATCAAGAAACAATCAAGGTCATATGATCCTGTCACAGTATTTTTTTTTTTCCCCTAATGTATGCATTAAATACAGTGTTGAGAGAAATTCTATTTTCTTCAATATCTGTATGGTATTTTCATCAAACTCACAGCTACTAATTTTTTGTCTTTCCAGAAAAGTCTTGTAGCTTTTTTAATGAAGTATATCAGCTGTTTACAAAAAAAAAAACCCTGGCAATTTAAGGAAGGAAATGAAGAATACATTAACTAAACAAAAATGAGGGGGATTGAGTAAAATGGTTCCAACAAGAATTAGTCAGGGCATTATGCTTGATATTACACACTAGTGTAGGAAACACGAACAAGTTTCTACAATATGCTAAAATTCCCACACAATTTAAGAAGATATTATTAATACATTAATTTATCTTTGTATCTTTCCTCCAGATCATTATTGTTATTTAAGTAAAATATATACATGGGTGAGGGTTGAGATTTATTATAAATATATATGACAGAATTGGGAAAATTATTTCATAATAAGAGAATAAAAATACAGAAACTGTGCCAGCCAGACTATCTGTATGTGAAATGTGTGCCAAAAAATAGAGCTGTTTAAATAATATTTTTTTCTGTTCAGTGGCTGCAATGAAAAATAACAACAAAAAAATTGTCACGGGTTGACACAAGTATATTTCTACCGGCCAAATTCAATAAACTTTTACAAATAGTTTCTGTCGACTTAAAACTGCATTTCTTACTGGGAAAGCATCCATATGAGAAATTTCACACAGCTTCTCTCCAGTTCCAGGTTCTCCCAGGATAATTCAAACCTGTAACTATGCAGTATCCATTTCCGTATTTAACATCCCCAAAGTATATTTGTTAAGAGGGCTTGGAGGACTTTGTGTTCAGCTGTATAGACGCGTTGCATCAGCTGCAGAACGGCTCCACCTGTTACCATGCAAATAAACCCACTGCTTTCACCTGCCACCTACAAGCTTCATCCTTTATTATCAAGGCTATTCTCTTAGTGTCCAGATTAGCGACTGACATAGCCAACAAAATTTAATGAGCTGTCTTACTTTTCAGTGGTGAGCCCATTTCATTGAAAACTTCTACCGATTTTTCAGGGAGCTGACATTTTGCTGCGCCATCCTGCCATTTTTCAACCTTACCTAGTCACACCATGTAGGCGCACAGATATTTATCAAACAATTATCATCAATTACGTGAGAGTTTGAGCTTCACAGATATTTTATGGATTCCTGAGGTTTTTCAGGCCGCTGACATGACCAAATACACATCAGCGTGTTGTAAAATTGTTGAAACCGCATAGCCAAAAACTGAGGTGGGAAAAATAAGCTCAGACTAAGTACTGCTTGCTGCTGCCATTATCATTATCATTCTGCTTGTGCAGACTTCAACAAAAAGTGCTCTGGGGAGGAGACTTTCTTTTTAAGGACAGTCTTACAACAGTCCCCAGGCACAAAGTGATTTCCACAAATGATTAAACATTGTCTCTCTGTCCCTTTAGATTATAGATGTGTTCCTGATGGATCCTGCTCCTCATCCTGTAACAAGGGGTGTAAATAGTTGCTTTCAGAAAGTGATGTTATGCTATATTTGTATTGTTAAACAAGAGAATTCTACTGAATGACCTCAGCTCTTGCAATAGCTCTTTGATCCTATTTTATTCAAAAATTATACAGGTATCTACGAGGCCAAAAGGCTTGGATTTAACTGTCTGAGGAACTGCCAAAGGAACACGGGTTACCTCAATGTCCATCAGACCAAGAAACTGCAGAACATGGAAGAAATTAAGCAGAAATAAAAATTATATTGCCTGATCAATCATAAGGAATTATAACAACTCTGACAAGTTACAAGCACAGACGATAATCTATCATAAGAGTCGTACTTGTATAATCAATTTTAAAGATTAAGCAGACTAGATCAGAGATAAAGCATGCATGACACAGGAGCAGATAAAGATGTAAAAGAAAAAAAAAATCCATAGAGATAATTTAAGAAAATATATTAAATTGTTAGTACAAACAGTTGCAAAACTTCTCTTAGAACACCCATATGTGTAAAAAGAATTGTGTGAACCACAGAAGCACAGTGCTTCTAGGAAGGTTGGTGAAATATGAAAGCTACAATAACATGTTGCAAATGCATTCAAGATAAATGCTTGGGAGGAAAAAATACCTAGAGCTTCACGTTCAGGTAATATTTTAAAAATGAATTTTAGAAGATATGTGATCATTCTTAGAAGGCTGTGGTGTTGGGTCACAGGCTGGACTTGAGGATCTTGGAGGTTTATTCCAGCCTCAATAATTCTGTGATAGAATGAAATTCCAGAATCACCTTCTAAATAGCTCTTTGACACAGATCTTGAAAGTTCCTGGAATTTACAGATTAGAAATCAGACAGGAATTAGAAATTAGGTTATGGAATATTTAGAGAATTTGATCTGATGATTTATCATTCTTGATGGCCTTTCTTGCACTTCATTTCTGTAATATTCAGCATATAAGTAGGGTTTTCAACACCACCTGGGGTTTTTTAGGGGGAGGTTTTGGTTGCGTGGAGTTTGGTTGTGTTTGTTTGTTGGTTTGGTTTTTTTTATTACTTTATAGAGAAGCCTCCTGCAACTTCATAGAAAGAATTCTGTTCCTCTGGTAAGTGCAAAATCTCATATATCCCGTGAGAAGAACTTAAGAAAAAATTTTGCCCTTAATATCTTCTAACACCATGAAAGACACTCTTAAACAGACATTGAGATGAAAAAATAATAACCATAATTATCATGTAAGTATGACAAAGTTGCAGAACAAGGTATAAACATGAAATTTAATTTGATCACAAGAACACCTTGGAGATTATTATATAATATACATATATATTCTTAACTTTGTGATAAAGTTTCTTACAAAATGAAAGTAGAGTTTCAAATCATTATACTTTTTCTTTGTTTCTCTCTCCTGCAAGCCTTCTACAAATCATCTCAATAAAGATTAAATAACTCCCTTTTGTAAAATTCACATTTCCTTTTCTTCATGTACAGAAATGCAGATTTTTTTTTTTTCTCCAAATCAATATTACAACAAAAATGCCATAATTACAGCATAGGATATGAAGAATACCACAAACAGGCTTGTTTTTATGTATTCTGTTATTGAAGAAAAGGGCAAGCAAGAAGAAGAAAACAAGTAGTAAAACCTGTGCAGAAAAAGCTGTAGAGAACAGGATCAGTAAGTAAAGATATAGATTTCTTCTTCCCTATTATAATAACTGTTGTGGAAGACATCTTTATTATTTAATTGCATAAAGTAGTTTTGTCCTTTTTCTTTGAAAATACTGAAAAAAATAAAAAATTAAGCCCCCTAGAACTAGACTTAAACAGTGTGCTCACATTTGGTAAAGGAAGATCAGTTTTACCATGTCTATGTTGCTAAATCATAGTATAGATGCACAACAACTATGTGTACAATAGTTGTAGCTGGTATAATTGAAAAGCATCTGACACAAAGGCCCTTCTACAAAGCACACGATGTAGGCACAGCAGCCCAAAGGAAGCAAGTATTCAAATATGTTATCTCACTCATTCAGATTTTTTTTTTTAAAGCAGTCCGTAAATATTGCATATTTGTAAAGAATGTGTCACGCATTTTTTAACATACACCCATTTACTTGATTATGTAATTTTTGGGGTAATATTTGAAACCCCAACCAAAGTTTGCCAAAGTGTGAGTTGATTCAAAGGCATCCACACATCAGCACAGCATAAGGGATAAGAGCTGGAACAACAGAGCCTACATTCATGCATGAAAAATGAATCCTGGACGTGATAAAGTGTAATAATAATCAGCATTAAAGAATCTTTTAAAAGTGTTGATAAAGTGTAGAAATTGCTAATTAGACCTTTATTCCAATGTCAGAAAGCAGAGTTTATGGGGCGAGTATCCTTTATAACTGATTTTTAATAGCTACCGTCTTCTGATCTTCTTATTGTAATAGATACATAAACTTCTACTGTTTGTTTTTCTTGAGGGAATGGTATTATTGAGTTTTGCTGTGGTATTCTTGAGCTCCTCCAAGAAGTCTTTGGGAGAAAATTAAACCTGGCTTACTAAAGGTTTAGAAGGGCTATCTGGAACTGAAAACAACAGAACAATGATACTAAAAAGAAAACCTTCTCAGGAAAGTGATAGCCTTGAGATGAAGTACGTTGACCACCCTTAAGCACAATTTATCAGTTCCAACATTGCAAGCCCTATTCGTCCGCAGTCTCTTTTCAATGATACTGGAAATTAAGTGTATGACTTTGGAAACACACACTAATGAAGTCCACGTGCACTGCTACCTATGTTATTTTGGCTTCTTTGTGTTAGTCAGAGGAATACCTAAGTTTTGAAGGCTTTTCATCCCTATGGTTCTCATTAAAATCAATGGAAGTATATTTCAATCCCATGAAATTGTTATGAAAACTGACCTCTTCATCTAATGCAATTACAGGATTGCAACTGGCACTTGTTAGCTTGGTCTACGGTGTAAGGAGTTCTTGGAAGCTTATTTTATGGTGATAAAATCAGTTTAGCTATTTAAATGCTGGAGGTAGAGGTCAGACAAGTTGCACTGTGTCCCATCTGTTGTGTTACAGTTACAAGGCAAGACAGTTTTCAACGCATGTAAGATGGAAACAAGAGCATCTTTGACAGACACTGCAGACTAAAATAAGCTCAGAGAGCTCAAACAGGTTAAGATTCAACCAACCACAGGCAGTGACTGCAGGACATTATACCTTGCTGCAGCTTTAAAGAAAATATTAGAAAAGCGTATCTTCAGCCTGCATGAGGTGGGAAATGTTGATGCTCCTCTTAGACACACGTGCCCCTGGTTGTCTTGCCTTCAAAGAGACTTGACATTTTAGTGTTATTACAAGGGAAGAATTTGATGCATGTGAAGCATTCTGGGCTTTCATGAGAAGGTAATTACAAGAGTAGAGCATCCTCACTGCAAGTAGCTGATGGCAGAATTACAAGTACACCACAGGCAATAGCAGTGACTTCTATGGCAAAAATATTTTACTACAGACGTGACTTTTGTCGTGACAGATAGAGGTTCACCATATGTAACTCTGCATTAGCTGCCTAGAATTAATTTATTACCACATAACTGTCTAGGGTCCCTACAAAGCTGCACAAGAGAGGAAGGTATCTTCAGAGTCAATGCATCCCACATATTTTGACTGATAGCCCTCCTTTGGGTTGGTAAGAAACACCTTTTAGAAGTATATCTTTTTTCAGTGATGACCCAGAGGATGCAGACAAGAACCACCTAAAAGGCTGAAAGATTAGTCTAAAGCAAAAAAAGTTGGGCAAAATTATTTTCACTTTGTATGTTAGAAAGGTTCTAGCTATTTAAAATTAATCCTGGAAGTATACTATGTTTACTTTTACTGGCTTATATATAGTAAAGTGTAGGTTGTATCTAATGGCTTCTAAATGCTTGAAGCATTTTGCTCACTTGTATGCAGTTTACTATTTTAAGTGATATGTAAATAAGAAGTCAAACAAAATTCAAAAGACAGGATGGTTAAAATCTAGGAATTGGAACAAGAAATGTGAAAGCCTCACTGATAAACCACTGATAGAAATCACAGTGATGAGATTCTTTTTTCTAGGTCTGCCACAGGTCCCCTAATGCACTCTGGGCAAATCATTTCACCTTCTAGGATGTCACCTACAAAGAGGAGATAACATTAATGATGAAATTTAGAAAACATTGAGTTTAATACCACCAAAAAAAAAAAAAAATCTGATTTAACACAGACATTTGGTGCTTTAAATCACTAAAAAGTGTTTGAGATAAGAGGTGTCACTCAAATCCTAAGACAAGTTGAGCTGTTGTAGTTTTAAGTTCAGTCAAGTTAGAAGCCTTGGATTTAAACCTGGTTGATGGAGACGAAGACAAAAGAGGACCATTTTACACCAACCAAGCTTCTAGTTTTACATGCTTATTTATGCCTTGAAAAATACCAAACATTTTTGTGTTAAACATTGCAAAATAAGAAGGAATGAAAGTTGCTGTTTTCCTGCTTGGAAGATGTAGGAAATAATTACTCTCTAACAGAGAAACATCTTTGTGAAGGTAAAAAAGGCAGGTAAAGAAAAGGAATGGGCTCATCTTCTGCAAGATTACTGAGGAAAAAGTATTTGTAACTAATGCATAAAAATGAAGAATCATTCTAATGATTGCTACCAATTTTGGGTATATTCAGATAACACCTTATTTGCAAATCAACAGATTCAGAAATGGGGAAAGAGATGCAAGTTTCTCGGCAGAATTCTGAGTTTTACTAAAAATAAAACTAAAGTAAAAGATGATTTTTGGCTATAAAATGGGCGAGAAAGAAGGTAACTTCTGCAGAAAATGGCAAAGAGAGAAAGATGTAAGGTAAGGCTTAAGGTAAAACTGTACTTGCCCATTGCACTCTGGAGCTCCTACTGCTTCTTGGCTTTTTGCCATCTCATTCTCTGTACATCATTTCAGATGGGAAAACTGCTATCAGCGACTTTCAGAAATGAAAATATATGGTGTGACTCAGAAGTTCCTCTCTAAGCCAAAAAGTGACAGGGAGGAGAAAAAGATAGATTTTTACCTGGGGCAGAGGGGGGAAATAATGAATACTAGAATATTATAGTACATTTGAAAGATTCATTAACCTCAGTTTTTAATTGAGCAGACAGTAAATAAAAGACTGACTGAAAATAATCAGATTAAATGAATGATTTATGGTCTTAATGCTTTTATCTGTTAGGCTTTTGAAAAATCATGTGTCACAAATTAGTATAATTAATATTTTGCACTGATGTAGAACCTTTTGTATAAGGTTGCTAGTGATCTATTAATCCTATCTACCTACCATTATTCAATGAAATGGGCAAAGATTACAGTAATATTGAGATATTTGTGTGCAGCCCAAGGTACAAAATTTCATCTCCTCTTGCTTTCTCTTACAGACTATGAATGTGAAATGTTACAGCTTCCTACTTAAGTGTTTGACTTTCTTTAAACCAGTCAATGTCAAGTTAACTTAGTGATTAGTTTCAATACCATGTATGATTAGAGGTATTATATTATATTATTTGTAAGAACAGGGGTCAGCATCAGCTATTCCTACCACTTCTTGTATACACTTCAATTTTTATCACTGAAACTGACAAAATTAGCAAACATTATTCTGTTAAAAGGGATGTGCTTTGATATTGTTACTATCTGAGAGGGTACCACAAAGCCTCGGCTCTTTTCCTCTCCTACATAAACTCTACTCAGCTGTATTGGTATCCCAGCAAGAAAAATTATCCCACCGAGGAAGTTACACTCTCGGTCAAATAAGGTATCGTTATTGCTTCTTTCTCATTTTCCCTTCACTTACCTAAAAACTTCTGTTTGTTAATTTCCTTGTTCTTTTGTTAATATACATTGCTGAGTGCCTTCACCTTCCTTCTGATATTATGGCAATAGCAATTTTTGCAACAAAAACACACCCATGAGACTTTCAGTCATGTTACAATCAGTAGTTTAAGGTCTTATGGCAGCTCTTAACTTGTTTCCTTGGGCGTGATAAAACTTACAAATTGCTTTAAACTATGGAGCCATACGTGTTGTGTGTGGAAAGGTAACAGCTGATCTGCTACACATTCTGCATATTTATGGGTAAAAATGGTACTTATTTTCATTACAAGAAAAACTTGAGTCATCTAATTGGTACCTCAAAGGGTACGACTGTGGAATTACGCGCTACAAAGACACACTCACCACAAACGCTTTTGGATCTATGAAAAAAGGTTCTCATTATAAAGCAATGAGTTGACTTTCTCACCTTGGCTTAATGACCCAGACATTAGGATGACATCACTAGACTGTAAGTCCCTCATCTTTTAGAAGCAGGACCTCTATCCTACAACCCTTTTAGCTGCACGAAGTATGGACATTGATAAAATCTTGACTGTTCCTCCCTTCTTTATCTTGTGCTTTTCAAGCATAACATATTGTAAAGAGGTTTAAGGCTTACTGAACCGCTTTTGCTCAACTTCTGAAGTCTTGGAAGCCCTTCAGCAGCATCAAAACACAAGTTCTGTAACCTGTGTACTGGGAAACTAAACTTACTGTTGAATTACATTTTCATGCTAAATTTTTTTCTCGGATACTTATAAGTTCCTTAAGAAGTTGCCCTCAGGCTAAAGTTCCTCATGCTTGCTCTGAAAAACTTTCTGGAACTTTGAAGTAAATCCACTTAATTATTTTATTCGATTTTCAGAAATCCAAGCTTGAAATAAGGCAATAAAACCAATGACTTTTCATGCTAAGCCACGAAGTCAGCCTCATTTTATCATCATCAATATCTTATAAATGATTTCCTACTGAAATGTGGTCTACACATTTATTATGTTATTCTAACAGTAGTGGGGTAGCTGGGTTTGTTGTTTTGCTTTTAATTTATCTCCAAATTAAGGTATAAAATACATTTTCAAACACTGAGGAAAATTGTTAGCAGAATTATAGTCTTTTACTCAGTAATATCTAGATATTTTCTGGATGAGCTTACTATTGTATTGATCCAATGAGGTATAGCAGGGTCGCAGCACTATAGATTTTCCAATGTCTCCTCTCCTTCACAGCTGAGCCCAAGTTTTCCCTAGGAAAATTATGTCTGAGAATATTTGCTTTCTGGATCCATATCTACATCCAATGCTGACTTTTCCTATTAAATCTATGGGTTGTTCATGAGTTAAAAAAAAAAAAAAAATCAGGAATAAACTAGAAAAGAGACAAAAAATTTTGTCTTGTACATACTTGACATTCAACAGCAGCATTACAAGAACATATAAATGACTTAACTGAATAGTCACCCTAAATCTTTCTCTTCCCCAAGTAGCCCTTCCAGACTCTTATTTCTCACACTCTGCTCTGTGTCCATTCATAACATCACTCTCATACAGTCCTGTAGCAGAAGTTCCCAGTAAGAGATGTAAATTTTGTCCAAGTAACTATCCTGAGGGGAACAAAGACATGGTTTATTTGACCCTGCTAGTTATCTCAAGCATTTCTTTTAACAGAAAAATATTTTAAAGCCACACATGCCATCCAGGGCTTAGACTATAGGTGTGAAAACACAGTAACAAGAGTAATTCAACTTAACCAAAATGGCAAAAGGTACACTTCATTACTGAAAACACCTGGAATTCCAGGAAAAGACCAAAATGTACTGATGTGACAAGATCTTTTATTCAAGTAAAGCCATGAAACACTATGCCTACAGGTATTACTTCCATGTAGTAAATGCTAAGAAAAAGTAGGATATTTTATGTTTGTACATAGACATACTAGTGAAATGGCTGTAAAAGCTGGTGGTACAGGGCTGAGTCACAGATGATTAAACTTTTATGAGAAAACAATAGCTTCCAGGAAGAGACCAAAGGATCTCATTTAACAGCATAAAGTTTGGGAGTTGTTGGATCAAAACTTGCAAGCATCTATGTATGTGGAGAACAGCTTCGTTATGAGAAAGATCCTTCTTAAGAAAGGTGCAGATAAGATGTGGAATAAACTCTAAAGCCTAAAAAATCTGAAATATCCATATGTGGCTTACAGATAGAGTAATAAACCTTAGTACTGAGGGGGGTTCACTGTTGAAGTTACTTGGCGTAATTGATTATGGATTTGGTATCAGTGAAAGATTTCTAATCAAAACAAGATGGAGGGGCTTTCGTCTTCCTCAATACTAAATACACCAGGGTGTAAAAATACAAAGGGAAATAGATGTGGGTGCCACTAAATATACAGTTTGGTGCAAAGCTCCCAGTGCACCCCTCTGCCACAGGAACTTTGAAAAGCCAACACAGACAGCATCCCTGACCAGGAACATTTGGGCAATAAGGATTATTCTGACATTCATGTACCATTAACTAAACAGCTACAGTCTTGACAGTGTAGTAGAAGCAGCAGGAGATACCTTTGATGGGTGCATTGTCATAACCGCTACACTTGTTAGAATCGTAAATGGAAAAAACCCCACAGGATAAGATACACTATGACCCACACGTTGCATAAGCTAAAGCAACACAGACACACCTGTACAACTCTCATGTGCAAGTACTTGGAGATGATGCTTTTTGCATTTGCATACTTTCTTCTGGATTAATAAACTTTACTACTCAAGTGTCTATATTTGACATTTTGCCGCATCTCTCTGGATTACATTCTATTTCAAAATCAAAACTTTTGCTCAAAATCGCGAGATTTCTTGATGACAATTTTTTCTTTTACATCCGTTCAAAACTTCATCATTAAACATGCCATTCGGTCCTCAAGTCAGTGATACGGCCTTTCCTTGGACATCAGCTACTGATTTTTTGAGCTTATTGAATGCTCTCCTTTATTGCTGACTCACTACTTTCTTGTAAATGCTCTTTTCAGTTTCCTCATCAGTATTTACTGCTTGTACAGACTATTTGGCTTCTTAAACAGTTCTAGCCTCTCTATGTCTGTCCTGCATGCTAGAAATGGCTCAATCATGGCTGACAAATTCCCTTTCTTTATAG
Organism: Coracias cyanogaster; assembly: GCA_033124195.1. Classification (NCBI taxonomy): domain Eukaryota; kingdom Metazoa; phylum Chordata; class Aves; order Coraciiformes; family Coraciidae; genus Coracias; species Coracias cyanogaster. The sequence goes on from JAVSBS010004513.1 coordinate 75,853, forward strand.
CAATATAAGCTGTTTGTTTTACTTCCTACTTTGTTGTGAGTTTGGAATACCAGCATAGCTTCTCATATTTCATCCTTTCTTTTATTCCTCACCATTCCCCTTAATTCTCTTAAATTTCATGCTCTAAGACAGGTTATTCCATTAAACTCTTCTTTCCTCCAGTGAAACCAAAGATGCATATGTAAAAGCACAGATCTTAATATTCACTGATTGAAATATAACCATGCTAATACAGTACAGAACAAAGGCCAAAATCCAGAACATTTTACATAGTAGTCTGAGTAGAAAAAACTAATCCAGACATACAGCTTCCAGAGTATAGGGTGAATTACCCTTTTTAAGGAAACACTAGGAAAAGCATCAGTTATTGTTAGCGCTTGTTACCAGAGACACGAATAAAACACTTTATAAAATAGGATATGAGAGTAAAAACAAAGAATGGGGGTAGCTAGGTGAGGCTGTCTAGAAAATACCACGTTTGAAAACTAACTTGCTAAGTACATTATTCTCCTCGTCTTCAAAAGCACGTATTCCCTTCAGATCCCCACAGCTGGCAACTGGAAGTAAGAAAGATGTTGCACAACACATTGAAAATGAAATGAAATGTCAAATGAAATGAAGACATTAAGAAGTTAATGGATAGAAGCGATTCTGAATATTAAAAACACAAGTCTTGACGTCAACACTAATGAAAGAGCCTTGGTCTAGGTTCACCCTGAAAAATTCTCCTGTGGTTGAAAGGCAAGGAAGCTAGTAGATGCCAGCTGTGGTACTAGTTGTATTTCTATGTGATATATCCTAACCACGTTAGTCCAAAGGTGTAGGTTTGCTCAAATTAATCTTTGACCCAGACCACCCTACCTGCTCTAACAAATCCACCTTCTTCCAGACGCTAGGAAGAACAGTCAGTGGGAGAGGAAAAGGTAGTCTCAAGAGCAATGCCCTGCTGACACATGAATAAAGAAGGTGCATCTTATGACTATCTATATGACTATTAGAAGGACAAGCAGTTACCATCTTCTTCTTAACCTGTTAATACCACCTGATGAACTTCCCACTTCCAGCTGCAATCCATTTCTGGAAGTAAGAGATCACTTCCTTCCATGTTGCCAAAAAACTAACAGGTTGGTCAGTGCAAAATGATGGCAAAAAATGTCACGTACTAATAGAAGAGGCTTTCATATTTGCTACCTAGAGAAAAGAAATATTTTTTAAAATCCCAAACCTAAAAGAAACTGAAGATAGATAAGCTACACACCTGCAAATATTGATTTCTAGCTGCTCAACACAGTAGGCTAAGCAGTCACACAGCTGGGAATTTTACAGCATGTGATCACACAGATGCCATGGATTCATCCTGACAAGTTGAGAGCAATGCCTCTGATAACAACTAGTTTTGCTTCTCTCATTGATGAAAGAGCAATTAAGGAAGGCTTGTAGATGTTTCAGGAGCTTCCACTTACTTGAAATGGCTGTAAATGAAAATAATGTCTATCAGAGGTGTTTAAGTTCAAAGTAAAAGGACATTTAGGTTCCAGAGGGACCCTGCCACTAACAGGTTCACATATTCACTCCCTTTGAAGCAGTGCTTCCCATGGAAGAATTAGGGGATGATTTTCAGCCTAGATATTGTATGTGTACTTAGTGTACTAAGGTTATAAAGTCAAACGACTAGTTAGGAGGAGCTAAATCCGTAATTTATGTAATCAATTAATTAAAATGGTATCAAGACCTCTTGATTGCATTATAAACAAGTTTTAAATAGACATTAGACTGCTGTGTGACCTGATTGTATGAAAGAGTAGACATAAATGGATACTAGAGTTTGTAGGGCTCATTTTATTTTGGGAAAATGTACCACATGAATCACACAGCACAGGAACGTGATCAGACTGGAGAAGTGAGTCCCTAGCTAAGCAGGTGTTATTCACTAGAAAAATATTTTTTAAAAATTACTCAGTGATTAAAAAGGGGGTAATTGGATTCCATCTCTTTTACAGAGGCTGTAAATAAGCATGGTTAAAAGTTAATTATCTTTAAAAAAAAAATAAATCAGCTAACTGGAAAATATTGGGAAATTACCAGGAATAAATTTTTCTGCAAGGGGAAAACCAGGTATTTCTCATTAAAATGATAAATAGACTATACAAAGAAAAGATGTTCAGGAATTACAGCAAAGGAAGTGAGGAAGTGGATGTTTTCATTTGTGGAAATTCCTCCAGCATTATTTTTTTCCCGACGTGTAAAAGGACATAATGCAGTCATTTGCTAAGGAACGATGATCTATAGGAAATCAGATACCAGAACCAGCACAGCACTGGCTTTACACCTACAGTCTCAAAGGTAGAGATGTATTGAAGTTGATATGGAGATTCTGCAGCAATTTACCACTCACATTTGGATTTTTAAATCTTGTACTCTCCTTATGAGAAGGAAAAAAAAAAATTATCGTTACACACAGGTTGTTAACTTTGTGTAGCATTTGCTTATATACATTACAGAAATATACATGAACAAATAAAATCATCCTTCAATCCTTCTGGTGTTGCTATGAGATGCAGAAGCTTAGAAATCTAAGAATAAAAGAAAGGGACAAATGAAGATAAGATGATGACTCAAGATAATGCTAATAGTCTCACAGTCTGGTGCGCTTGTTTATCCCTGTGTTTATTAGTGGGAAGAAATTTTGGAAACAGAACCATATCGCCAAAGCAGCCATGAGATAAGGAAGCTCCTCCCCTTCAGCCATCTCAGATTCCTGGGTTTCACTAGAAACCTGCTAAGGGCAGATTTTAAAGGCTCAGCATCCAGGGCCTTCAGCATCTGCTGTAGCCAAGTTCTTCTGTGTCAAATTCTTTAATTTCACCCATATTTCCATGTTAACTATATAGCCTACAGATCAGGCTCTGCATATTTACAGGCTCTGCAACTGCTTGCTCCTACAGCAGGCTTTGTAAGCCTCAGAGAAGGTCTCATATTGCCTGAAGGCAGAGATGGCTTTTGGACAAAAGCAATTTTGAAAATGTAGACATTGATTATTTAACTTCTTTAACAACCTATCTTCTTCAGGGACAGGTACACAAGAGGCTCAAAAAGTCACAAAGTAGCAGTTCTGCTCCTTACCTTTTCTATAAGGCAATTTGACTTTATTTCAGAGTTAATCTAGAAACCAGAAGAAGAATCTAGCGTAGATCCCAGTGGACTACCAATATCCAGTGGCTAATGTAAGTAAAAAAAAAAAACAACCAGCATAAAGAGTTCACCAATGACAGCATTACCAGAAAGTTTTATCCTGAAAGAACTGGGGTTCACTTTGCCTCAAAGGCATACATTCCTCCAAGTTGAAGAGGTGGACTAACCAGCTCTGGCTGCAGCACGGACTTGGAAGAAATAAATGCAGAGTTCAAGCTTTTTATGCTCTCATTGCAGATAATTGGACTTGTGGTTTTAGCTATTGTCAATGTACTCGTGATGTTTACTAAGAACTAAGAACATCTGTTGCCCACACAGGGAAGAAAGGCCTGAGATGGAAATTAAAACTAGAATGAGCAGATGAAACACTAGGACACAGAGGTAGCCCACAGCTTTCATTTCACATAAAATCTCAACATGAAGGGCTTGAATTAAACTAATCTATGACCTTGTTAACACTCCTTGATTAGAACACAGGATTACTACCTTCCAAATATTATTTCTTATCTGGCTTAATGTCAACTAAAAGAAAAATACAAGAGTAAAAGCTGATCAGTCCGTAAGAGGAAACTCAGGGATGTATACATTTTTCACAATGGAAGTTGAACACAGAAGCTATGAAAGAATATCGACACTTTTTCTTCATTACCAGAAGCAAACAGCTAGTTGTATACCCTGATAATGCAATGATGTGCACTTAAATAAAAAAGAATAGAACGCTGCAAGTATGGACAGTATTTGTGAAATACATCAGTAGGAACACTCTTTGTCCTTTGAACTAAAGTTGCAGAAATAAATGAGCCAAATTTTTTCTTCTTAGGCTTGCCACTCCGGGTTTTGTCTGTCTTAAATGAAAATCCAACTCAGTTCATGAACTTATATAATATTTACAAAAGCACAAACAAACCTTTATCTATTCCTTATGAAGATCACTAGTACCTCCTGAAAGCAAGCTACAGTGCCACACTGTAAACTCTCAGAGCTTCATCAATCTTAAGCGCATTGCAGAATTACACAGAAGATCTTCACTCCCTGAGAGAAAGACTAGCTTTGTTTTTCTTAAGGACTAAATGCTCTGTGTGCTTTACTGAGGGATATTTCTGGAGTGAAAAATTACTGGCTTGGGTATTAGTTCTGTTACTGCTGATCTAAATCTAGATTAAATTCACTGTTGACCACCATAGTAAAATTTTCTTTCACGTTTTCCCCTTTTCTCTCATTACGAAATCAAGTAAATAGGCGTCACTGAGCAGGTTCAATTGCTGGTTTTGTGTGCTGTGCACGCCAGTAGTGTTTTTTCTTCTCCTATCTTCATTGTGCAAGCCTCTTTCCACATTTATGACGGAAAAACAGTAAGTCTGAATTAGGGAGCTACAAATAATACAGTTCTTGGGTAGCCTGCATCATGTCCTACAAAGAAGTTCAAACATTAGGGTTTTTTTTTCTCCTTCATGTTGTAAGAGATGAAACTAAACCCCTAAACTCCCAAAAGTTATCCCAGTATCCTCTTCAAAGTGGCAATTACATGGTCAGGAGAAAGTAAATAGACTCCTGCAAGCCTAATGGGCAAAGAGACTATAAAACAGAAACGCTGCTGTTAGGTTTCATCTGCTACAAATTACCACCCAGCCTTGTGATACTATTGATTTGCTTACACTATCCCAAATTTTAATCACCATAAACCATTGGCTAACACAGTTCATCCGCTAGCCAAGTGTTCTTAGAAGATAGCTTTGATTATTTGGGGTGTCTCCAGAAATCTTCACGTTTGTGTGAGATTAAACTGGTAGATAAATGTAGGCCCCACAAAATTCTTCATAAAAATTAATTCGTGCAGAATTAGTGAGGCACTACCTTTTCAAAATATTTTTTGCTGCATCAGTGCATGCTAAAGAACAAAAATCCCCTTCATTCCAGTTTTGCTGGAAATAAGCTTCAAGGAAAAATAATGCAACTGGATTTAACTCTTGTAAATGTTCATTGATCACAGATCACCAGTCCTTCCATGAAAATATTAAAATCCTCCCAAAGCTACATCATTAGTAGAACTCTCTTGGACTTCTCTCCACCCTTGTGAGGACAGAAAGACTGACTCAAACGAATAATTCAACTACAAGTCCCTATAAACCAAATTTTCACAGTTCTTAATTAACCCTTAAACATGTTCCTGCTTCCTATTGGAAGCAATTAAACAGCTGTCTATCATGGCTCTTAAGAGTTTGCTGGATGCTGAATTTCATCTCCCAGGAAAACTGGTTGTATTTAATAATGTAAGTTTGCAAGACACATTTCAGCAGACTAACAGTTAAATCAAGGAAGCTTTACTAAACAGAATAATAAAAATCAATTAATTAGCTGCCACATAGTACTTTGATAGATGCATTGAACACATCTGAGCTGATTTATCAGTCAAGAGCCTTTGTGTGGTAGGTATTAGAATTATCTGTCATTAACCTTATGCTGCAAATGAAGGTGCCTGGATACAGAAGTTAAATGGCTTCCCAAGGTCACATTTGAAGCTGGCAATACAATTCAGGCATTTACTGACTTTCAATCACTGGAGATTAATTTTTAAAAAACATTAAAGGGATTTATGAGGTAAAGATCACGACCTGGAAAGGCACCACCACTTCTCTAACTTCAGTTTCAGAAGCAAGAACAGTTGAGAGATGATTGTTGAAATATGATTTGAAGAAAAGGAGTTATCTTTCCAAGCCTGGAATGGTACCATCTAAATTCTGTTTTATTATTATTTTTTACCTCGAGTGTCTATATGAAAACTTGAGTAATTTTGCATGGTTTACATCATAGTTAGAGCTGAGTCTCATCCTTGAGATGCTTTGCCTTCTTGGACTCTGGAGGGAACCTGAGACAAGAAGGCTTCTAAGCATAGATGTCACAGATAAAGCTCCTCAAGTTGCATGGGATGACACCTTACTCTGGGTTTCCAACATATCCCATAGACAAAACTAGTTGTCAGAGTATGTCTATAAAAATGAGAATTCATTCTTGCAGTTATTATTCTCAAACGAGGCATATCAGAGCAAGTCAAGTGAAAGGCAAAAGACAAAGTGTTATGATAATAGGCGGGGAAGGGAAAATACGTAATGAAAACAGCTCTTAAGAGAAGATTTAAGTATTCTGCAATATGGACTATAAAAGAAAGTTAACTTCCATAACTCTCACTCTTCTAGCACATATTTTTGAAAATGTATTGACTATGCAAAGAAAATTTTGCTATTTGTATTCATCAAATATCAAGATTTTTTTTTTTCGGAATGGTAAAATATAGCTTTTACATACAGAAATATTAAAACATGGGTTATTTTTCTTGACCTTTTGATAGACTTTCTATTGAGCTTGGCAAGACATCCAAGAAATTCAGATTCTGATTTTAAAATTAATGATTAATATTATAGAGTTTTCACAGTATTGGATTTGCAGTGCCAAATACCTTTAACATAAGCAAGTGCAACTCCACATACTTCAGTGGAACTGTGTTTGCATATATTAGCAAGAAATCCTGGCCCTGTGCCTGGGAAAGGCTCTTAGATTTCATAGTCACTTGATTATGTCTCATCTTTCAACTACATTTTACTATTTGCAAAATACTTGACCCACAAATCTATGGAAGCCCATCTGCTAAGACACCATTGTGCATCATTAAGTAAAAATGATGAAACTATTTTAAGTGCAAAAATCTAGTGTACTAGGTACATAAATCTATTCCAAATATTTATTTTATTGTGCAGCGGGATGAGCCTGAAAGTTGAGTTTCAAAACTCCACTTGCACCAGAAATTAAGATTAATTCAAGATACTTTATTACCCAAAATAGAAAGAATCTTTACAAATAAAAGGCTAAGATCCATCTAGAAGAACCCATCCTTGGAAAAGGGTAAGGATGGACCCACAGGCTAGTACCAGATGTCAGAGACATACAAAAATCATTTAAGGATCTGTTTCTAATAGTTCTGAACAACCTAAATGGAATAAAAATATTAGGACCGAGACATCTATTGTTACTACCATCACTGTTTTATTGGTCGGGTATCCAAAGATGACCACATAATGTTCAAAATAAATAACCAAATTCTAGCCGGATCTAAAGTACACCTCTAACGCAATGTTAGGCTTGTAAAACAAGCTGGATAATTATAACTACTCTCATCGGGTTTCTTCCAGTTGAGGGTGGGTGTTTTGGGTTTTGCTGTGTTTTTTGGGTTTTTGTTTGGTTTTTTTTTTTTTTTGAGGTTGGGGGTGTTGTGTTTGTTTTGTTTTTCTTTTTTTTTTTTAGGAGTTGGGAAGGTGTTGATGTTTTATTTTTTAACTATAGGCTTTAAAAGGTATTTTTCCTCCTTTTCTGTCACTACCGGTCATTAACTTTTATATAAGATCTACTTAGAATTATCAAAAGGTAAAAATAGCTATTAGACCTTTAATTGTAACAATGTTTTGGAAATCTCTGAGGCAGGGAACTGTTCTAATAGTAACCACCTATGTTCAATGCATATTATGTATAAGGCTACAGCTCTGACTGCCACTACAATATAACTATGACTATTGTGAAGAGGTTTTCCGTTTGCTTTTTTTCCTCTCTTTATATATCCTCTGCCCATCTCCCTTTTCATTTTCACTGCTGCAGCTTAAGTCACTGGGCAGCAGTAACAAATCTTCGCATGAACTAGAGGGGCCAGGACTAAAAGCTGCTGACAGTCCTGTGCTCTTCTTGAAGATAACAGTGAAAAAACTTACTGTGTTGAGCATTGTACAGAACCCATCCAGAGCTTTTAAACCCCAGGATCTACCTTTAGGTGCCTACAAGTTAAGTACTATAGCAAACACCTGACCCTCAGACCCGGAATGAAGTACCTTGACTCTCTGTTTAGTCTATGGGGAGAGTGAGATGCTCCAGAACAGCACCTTGCTCCCACTAAAATACCCCCCTATAAACATATTTTGCCAGGGAAGTGTCTAGCTTTAGCAAATAATAACCAAGAAACTCTTACTCCTTGCTTCAGCTCAGGTAGTAGAGAATTAGGACATTGCCTGTTTTAAGAACAGAAGCCTTTCAAAGGTACAGTAGTTCTGTAATAGCATTTTCCTCTGCTAAAGAACACATGGCATGGCTAGAGAGAAAGGATGTTGCAAAGGGGCTACATATTCTTCAAAGTCATGCTAGTACAAAGATGTCAATAATGCCACATAATAATATCAAGCTAATCCTTTGAGTTATATGTGGTTTCATGAAATACAAGCATTTTTCATAGTTCTTGATCTGCTAAAGGGCCAACTGAGATGAACATTATCATTATTTTATTAGAAGTCCATTCAATGAGCATCCAGGTTTCAATCATTATGTTTCATACTCCTCATCGTAGAATAAAGCTATTTCAATATCATCCCTGGAGTCCTGAAATCATCATTTGTTGACTTTACACAGTACATCTCTTCAGAAAGAGCAGATCCTATATATACATATTTTATATATATAAATAAAATACAGAGCTTTCAAGAGTAAACATGGCCCTAAGGCTATGTCTCTTTTATATGTCCTTTTCCCCATTTTAGTTCAGACAGACAAGCTCTTAAGTCTAGAGCAGCCAGGCACAGTACTGCAAAGCACCTACCCGGCTTTTTACGTAGAGATGAAGGTCTATTGTACTGTTAGTAAAAGCTGAACTTGAAGTTTACTTCTTGTCGCTCATGACTTGTGACAACATACTGGAACTACCATTTTAACATGCTCAATTGTTTTAATGAACTATTGAAATACAGCACCTGCTCTCCTCTCCCGCTCATCCCGACATTTGCTGTGCGATCACCGAAAGCAAGCTGACCAAAACTGAAACCTGTACTACGGAAATTCTACCTCTAACATTTCAGCCAGTATAAAAATCTTTCTCCCCTCTCCTAGAGAAACCTAGCTGGGTCATTAAGGTCACTTACCTCAACTAACTTGTTGGCGTGTTCACGGAAGACCTGCGCGTACTCCTTCACTTCTTTCTCATTACCACTTTTTGCAGCCTCAATGAGAACCAGTAACGGGACGTTGGTCTCCAGGAATGAATCCGATATGTGATCCATTACTGCCTTCCGTAGCTGTGACAGAAGAGAGCAGATCAGTAAATAAAAGGAGAATTATCAAGATACATTCTCACTGCATTCCTTGGCTACTTAGTTTTAAACACTGATGTGCTGCATCTCACAGCACCGTACGGGAGTTTGGGCTTTTTTCTTTCTTTCTTTACTCCAGGTTACGTATTTGCAGCAAGCATACAAATATCAAACATTTAAGGGTCTAGGCTCTGCAAAACCCTCCTGAGATTCGTGCTGACATACATCTAATCCTACAGGACTGAACGGATCTACATAGGACGATCGTGATCACCCACATAAGACATTACAAATTGGTGAGCATTGAAAGCTGCACACTACTTAAAAAAAACCCAAAAGAAAACAGTTCAGCTCACTTAAAATCCAAATATGGATTAAGGAGCTTAACTTCAAGTAACCATTAAAAATATTATCTTGAATATTTCTAAGCCTTCTCTAAGTCCTGCACTGAATAGTAGTCTATGCAATAATGAGTATTTTATTTAGCACATGCCTTGTGCTTTGTATTCTCTTTCAATTATATCCAACAGTTATAAATATAAAACATATTAAAAAAACATATAAAAAAGCATTTTCCAGGTGGCTTAGAAAGCAAGCTACAATTTTTTCCAAAGGAAAAAACCCGCATCCTACAAGTTGCTGAAGATTAAACACCTGTTATTTCATAAAAACATCTGTTTGAAACAATATTACTGTCAGAATGCTGCCTCTAACTTCTTGTCTACCTTGCTAATACCCACCAATTAACATCAAACATCACTAACATTTGAAAGACAGCCAGAAAGATGACTGAAATCTTAAGTAATTCTTTCTGGAAACTTAATTGATCTATAGGAGTATGGATCAGAAACATTTTTAGCATGTTTTCCCCAGCTTTTTGGTTGTTAGGAATGAAAAACTGGGAATTCAAAACACAACACGCTGAGAGCTATTCAGCCTGGAGGTCTGGCTAGCCATTAGTCTCCTTAAATCATGCATTTTAAGTTAGATGAAACATCAGGAGAGGTAATTTTCTTTATTTTGCAGCCCAGACAAGAAAGCTTTAGCTAGACAAGGTGTCATCAAAACACCTAATCATACTGAAAACTGGTATATTGTTTGGCATTGTAAATACACAATCTAAGGTGCATTTGCTGTTGTCAGCTCCACTTGGATAAAGAGAAAGCAAACTCTGAATATTTCAATTCAATCCCTGAGTGGTGCAGTAAAAACAAGCACAGCAAAATAGCATATATGTGTTTGTGGGAGGTATTGCTTTTACTTCTATTACAACTAAAGCAGCCAATGAATTAAGAACAGCAATTCTTAAACCCCCTTAAAAATTAATTCTGCTCAGGTTGTACCTGGAAAGAATTTTTCCACTTCCAAAATGATTAAATGCACTGAGAATAGACAACAGCAATACGAGGAAGGGGGGAGACAAAAAAAAAGACCTGTATCAAGAGAAATCTGCCAACAGTTAGGAAGCTGGTGTGTGGTTGCTACTACTTATCGCATTGCCACTTTGTACTCTTTCTTTTTTGTCCCATCAATCTGCTGATAGCCACTTGCTGACTCATTTTATTCTTATATTCTTATACTGAAAGCTCTTTCAGACTCTTTGGGTCTCTTTGCACAGGACTTTATCCAATGAGATCCTGATCCATGAGTAGTTCTCATAAGTACCATGTCAATACAAAGATAAATACTAATATTGCTCCAAATAAATGAAAGCATTGCAAAAAAAAAAAAAAAAAGGATAAAAAAAAGAAAAAAATACATTCTTATGGTAAGTATCAGAGAAGAGTGCACCAGGATAGCACTCCACATTATATGGCTGATAGATTTCCAATCACTACGTATGTTGGTCCTCCCCTACAAAATGAAGGGTTTTATTTCCAGCCAGCATTAAGGGAGAGATGCTGCCAGAGAGTTCATCTCACATTTTCTTAATCACCCTCTGCAGATGTTCCTCTAACACTTGCTGAGGAGCTCCGCTCCCAAGTTTGACGCCTCTCTTCGGTACCTACAGGTAGACTTTTTGAAGTCCATTGGACAAAACTATGCCAAATTGTGGCATTTCCAAAAGAATACACAAAGATTTTAAAAATCCCATCTGGTTTTCATCTCAGTCTCAGGGACTATCCTTAAAAAAAGTATAAAATCCTCTTGTTCAAGTACTATGTCATTATCAATAAAACCTACCATCCACTGAACTGAAAAAAACTACTTCCAATGTTAAATGAATACTGACATTTTTCTGTTTATATTGTTCCATAAGGAGGTATCTGTTTCAAAGCGTTGTGTTCAACAAACAAGAAATTCAATTTTTAATCAAGGTTAATGTGGTATTATAGATTTGATTATAACAATGTGCCCCATGGAACTGTAGGAAAAGTCTCCGGATGTTTAAGTATGCAGTTTATTTTCATCGGTATTAAATACCTTCAGTCTACAACCACATACTAGAAATCCATAAAAAGGACAGTAAGAGCATCAGCTAACCAGCAATTTGGGGTTTACCATTGTAAATATACAGTAGTTACAGTTAAATAAAAAGGAATTAATAAAATAGATATGTTGTTTCTAATAGTAACTGTATGCTGCCTTTTATCGTTCAGAGTTGCAGCCGTTGGGAAAAAAAAAAGAATCAGAATTCTGCCTGTCACAGGTTTGATAAATATAAAATTAAGAAATTCTATTTTCCTATGTTGTGTTAATCATAGATGTCAGTAGCATATATCAAACCCCTCATGTAAACACGCGTTATAATTTCTTTAGAAATTGGTTATCTGAGTTTTAGGACGCCCTTGCATTGCAGTTGAAAGGTAGAGTTAACGGGTTTTATATATGCAGGAGACCACAAATTTTGCTATCCATCACCACGAGCTATAAAGAATGACTTGACAAAATCATTTGTTAGGTGTGACAGGCGTCCGAACATAAGACATTCATCCAATAGCTGAAATGGATACATGACAAGGAAATATTAATTGCACAAGACAAGACATTTAAAAGTATTAGCTCAGCATTACCAGTTTATTTGGTCCAATTAGGGCTATTCATCAAGGTAAATAACTACCGGAAAATTCATCTTGTATGTTCCTCTGCATACTGCCACAAAGTCCTGCCAAAGTAATGGCTGTTTCATAGAACCAACAGCAGTTCAGAAGGGAATGGGAGAAGCCTGTGACTTGAATTTCAATTGTCATAAAACACGCAGCAAAATCACAACGAGTTTTACTCTAAAACCAGCTTGAGATCTTGCACTCGTATGTCCGTTAACAAATAAGTTTGCAATGCCTTTATTTACCCTGCATTCTGATGTAAATGTTATGACTCAAATTATTACTCATAAGACAATGTTTTAGGGTTTTATTTCTCACTGAATTTTTAGAGGTGACTTCAAAGCATGGGTAGTTTCCACCACAGGAAACTCCATTTGTTAGAGGAGAGAGCACATTAAATAAAGGTCTTGCTTAATTCATTTTATCATGGAGAAAACTTTATTAATTAACATCTAGCTAAAAGAATAATAAATTTACCCGAGTAGCACATCGATATAAAAGGAAAACATCAAGATCTGCAAGTATTTTTAAAGGCATAAATGGAGTACCACAAGGAAGATTTTATGTCTTTCCAGTTCAGTCAATTTAGTCAGTTTATGGTGCACAGAGTCAGTTGCTGGTTTTGATAGCATCATGTTCTACTCTTCCAAGCACTATTTAGGGCAGGTTTATCATTGTCGGTTCACAGCCGTAATTGAGCTCAAAGAGGTTAAACTGCCCACTGAAATGATGTTTTCCATGGCTATACAACAATCTTAGAACCAAAATGTCTCAGTGCTACTTACAGTCTAGTAGAGAATTAAATGTCTAAGCCTGACACGGGAAGGTAAAGCCACAGCAGGAGATTAATGACTCTAACAAATTGTCAGGCTTTATAAAAACTGGCAGTATAAAGCTATCTGTAACAAAAGTTTACCAAGGAACACCTTCTTCACCGTTTTCTGTTCAATGTGCATGACAAGCTGAACCCAACTCCAGTTGCAGCTGCAGACCACTCCCAAACAGATATTAATTTAATTGAAAGAGATGAAAATAAAGCCTTCACCACAGCTGTTAAAATGCGTCTCCTCCAAAATGCTGTGAAATTGAGTTCTGGAGAATAAGGCAGTGACCGTTAGAAGCTACTGCACTATAGTGCTAAAGAGAAAGTCTCAGTCAATTCTGCACTCTACAGCCCACAAAAATGTGACCCAAAAAATGGTAAACTGGGGGATGTGGACCCTAATGCCATCAATTATATCGTGATAGATTAAGCAGTAAAAAGATTTAAAGCATGCATCACACCTGGATGCCCAAACTACACATTTCTGGAATATAATATACAAAAATATTTAAAATCTGAGCCTAAAATAAAAACTCAGGAAGAAAACCTGTTTCAAACACTATTCATACTAATTTTCTGTGTGAGCTTTCTTCCCTCTAAAAAGAAACTTTCCTAGCCAAGAAAAGACAGAGGATTAATTTACTAATAGAAAGGAACTTGAAGTGACAATTTTTGACTAGAAATTTGAAAGACAATGAGACATATAAACAAAAACATTCCTTCTAGTCATCGGTGACTAAAAAGAATTCCTCAAAATGGCGAATGGCCAGAAGCACAGAAGAACTTGGCTACCAAGCATTTAGGTACTTAGTTTCCATTGATTTAACTTTTTTTTTTTTGGGGGGGGGGGTGTGCATGGAAAAGTCGGGGAAGAATTATCAATTTTTGTGATTTAGAAATTTTATAATGCCTTTAAAAAAAAAAAAATCTGTCAAGAGCAAGCCTTGGGCTTGCTAACATTAGTGCAGTTACATAAGAGCAGAGAAAAATTTATAAGCTTGGGGGACAGACATGCACATACCCCCCAGCATACGAGTATTATTAGGGCAAGAGCTCTGTCTTATTTCATGTCTGCATAGAACAATAAAATCCCAATGCCAATTGGAGGGCTGGGATAGTATCAAATATTTATTATTTCTATCAATAAAGAATGATGCAGAGCATTAAAAGGCAGAGGACAGTACCAAGCTTACTATCAAAAAACATTGAAAAAACAGGAGGACAACATACAGGTAGGGGCCGAAGAGTTGGTGGAAAGAACTAGTGAAGTCAAAATAATCCTGAAGTGCAAGGCAGTGATTAACCTTCACATGCTGTATGACCTTGGAGGGCAGAGCTGTGACAAGAAGAATATGGAAGGATGAAGCTGCAGAACAGGACATAACATGTAAGAACCAAGAAGGGAAAGATTGTAGGAGGTTAACGTAGCAGAGAAGAAAAGGGATAGGACTTTGAAAAATACCCTTGTGAAAATCAAGGAGGACTCTACAGTGTCAAAAATGCCACCAGGACTGCAAGCCTAGAGGGTGTGATGCAAAAGAGGTATGACAAAGAAGAGGGTAATGAAGAAGAATAACAATTGTGGATTAAACACCCATGGATTAAACCGATACAACGCATTGTGTATCTTCATGCATTGGCTCAGGCTCTGTTGAAATGATATTTAAATCAAGTAGAGTGGCTTTGGAGCTTCATGTCTTTTTATAAGTACAGTAAACAACTGTTTGGGTGAGGCTAAATAGCTAAATAATTGTTTTGGGGAGGTTAAATAGATATTTGGTCACACATGGGAATGAAGTTGTCTATGAAAACCCTTCCTAAAGTTATCCTTACTATGACACGTGTATAGTAACTTCACTTAGAAGCAGTTAGATCCAATAAGCTTTAAAGCATTAATAGAGTAAGTGCTACAGGTGTCATGTTTGCATTCCCACCTACCCTAGCTGTATGAGCAGGCTGGCATCCTAAATGTTATCATCAGCTTCTCTAAGACCAAAAGATTTAGCGCCAATGAAAGACGATGACAGCTTTTTGGTAGACCTATCTATTGGAGTTCCAGACAATGGCTGAAACAAGATTAAAAATTGATCTTGCTCTGCAAAAATAGATTTCTCATCATCCTTTTCAAGAGTCACTCAAAGTCACAAACTGATCCTGCCCCATGGACAGAAGTGATTGATATCTGATGCTATCAATTATCATCCATACCTTTCAAAAAAGCCCTTACTGCAGTGAGATTGCAGCCTGGGTTTTTTTTCTTGGGTATGTTTTGTATTGTTGGGGGTTTTGATGGTTTTATTCTTGTTTCAGTTTTGTTTTGTTTTGTCTTCTTCTCCTTTGCAGTAATTTCTACCAAGCGAACACTGAAAATAAAAGGCTTTATATTTCTGGTTGCTGAATAACAAGTAACGTTATATATTTTAGAAACAGTGTTACCGAACAAAATTAATGTCAATTAAGAAACAAATGTAATGTTGAAAACCCATTTGGAAATTAAATTCTACATACTTCACCATTGCTCATAAATCCATTAGGATGAAAGAATTAAAGAACTCCTTGGAAAAGGACTATGTTTTCTTCTACATTTATAGCGCTCCCTACCTCATGCTAATGCATTATTGATAATGAACCTCAAAATTCGCAGCTATCATTACCAATCCAAGCTTTTATAAGTTTCTTTAGCTGATGTGACTACCGTCACACTCCAGCTGACATACAGAACGGTGAAAGCTTCTTTATGTAAAACTATCATCAACAGAAGTCTCTTGGAATATGTTTTTGGTTGTTGTTTTGTTTGGTTCATGTAGGGTTTTTATGAGTAACGACATTATACATGTCTTGTTGAGCATCTCCCACATTTACAGTATCTCTCATTAAAAAGAGCTTTAAAAACTCCATACTTTTTCCTCTGCAGAGATGAGAGAGCTAAGCATCTTCTAAAGTTCCTGGAGTGAGTACAAAGGTTTGTTGAAATATGTGAGCTTTTGTGAAGACTCATTATTTGTGGAATAATAGACAAACTATGTGCCATAATCTAACACAATATAGCTGTCACTGAGTTTTGCCTCATAATTCCTTACAAGCCACTTTGAAAGGCCAAACCTCTGTGCTCACAACCTCACTCCGTTTTTAAAAAACAAGTAAAAATCAAGTCCCTATTTCAAAAAAGCAAAAGCAGCTATAGCTACTGCACTTTCTTGTCTGGCAAAATGCAAAATAATCCATCACGAGTATTATGTTGCAGATCAAAGTTTCCTTCATTTGATGAAAATGTTACACACTGTAGCCTCACACAAAACTACCTGATATTGGTATAGTTTCCTGAAATATGGCACCATATGTGCATCAGTAAACATTATGTGTAGAGTAAATTAAACCAAGCCTTATAATTAGGCAGTAAGGAAATTACTGCAGACCTGAAAGAGTAAATCAGCAGTATTAAAACACTCTCCATTTCCTCTGAAGCACTTCAGAGCACCATAAAAGCCTCAATGTCACAGTGATAAACATCGAGAAGAAGTGCATTTTGAGGGAGACAAAGACACGTGTATTTAAATCAGTTCCAGTCAAAATCACGATTAAGCACAATTTCAATAACAGTTCATTGACTGTCATTTCTCAGATCAGATTTTTAGACGTTTTTCTAAAAGTCCTTTCCTAAAGTAAATACAACAGTTAGCCTACCAAACGGGAGCAGACAAAAAGTGGATGCATTATTGAACAGCACGCCAAGGGCTCACAGTTCTTTCAGCCCAAGCTGGTGACATTCAGAGTATGCCTACTTCTCTTGCTTTAAGCAGTGGCTATGAATTCTGTGGAAGCTGAAAGAGTAGAGGACTTTATTAAGTGCAGCGTTACTACTTCTAAGCCATTATTACACGAGATTCCCATCTAATACCATTGTAAAAGCTGCTGGAGAAACCTGGTAAACAAGTACTGAGGTACATGCAATGCAGTGCACCCATGTTAACTGAATGTAAGAAATAAATATATAGTGTTGGCACAGAAATAAATCTGTATCAGCATTTGATATACCTCTTTCAGAAAGCCAGCTTCCAGATTTCCACAATCAAGAGCACTAGTGTCACTGCAGACGGAAACATAACCTATTGAACAAGGTGATGAGTTTCTAATGAGCAAGGGCTGATGGCACAAGTAGCCTTAGGTTCAAAGGCATTTAGATTGACTTATAGTTGGCTCCCTTTAAACAGCATTTTGTCAAGAAGCATTTTCATGCAACAGAATGAAGCAATATCACCAATCCCACTGTGCTTTCCCTTGGGAACAAGCGATACCTCATCTTTAGGAATATAGCACAACCATAGCAAGCCTACTATGGATCATCTATTTAACTATGACCTTGATACAACTTTGCCTTTGCAAAATAAATCTTTAGTAAACATTTACACAAGACTAAATTTTGAAGTTTAAACCTTCTTGGATATTCTGCCACTAAACCTTTGCATGAAGTTTTGCATCTTCAAAACACTGTATCAACTCTCTTAAAGATTCTCACGGTGTTTTGTGAGCCAGGTAAGGTCCCCTGTGTTTCTAGCCCTCCTTAAATTATAGAGATCTCTTTTTTTTTTTTTTTTAAAAAAAAAAAAGCCATCTTCAGGATTTATAACTGTAACCAGTTCCCTCTTGTCTGCAACAAAGGGCATGTCAGAACCTACTTTTATGGTAACGAGGGGCAGAACATGCTTCCCCAGTGCTGACTGCTCTATAGCTTGAAAGTAAAAGGTAGTCATACAAACTTACCTTTAGGCTCTTATCTTTTGGGTGCCCAGATTAGGAAGCACTTTGCTAATGGCTCCCTATCTATGAAGAAAGATGAGCTTTTGCAAAATATTTTATCCTTGAAACCCCAAGCCCCCCTCTGAAGATGCACTCTCTTACTGACTGTAGAGGAGACTGAAGGAAAACCAGCTTCCTTATATTATCACCCAGTTTCCATCAGCTGCTGTGAATTCTCAGCGTTTTCTTTTTTCCTCTTTCCCCTGCCCCCTCAATACAAGCTTTTATTTCTTGAGGTGTGTGGTTCAGCTTCTCAAAGAAGCTGAAAGGAGTTGGTTATCTAGTATCAATTAAGTTTGATTAGAATTGGGTTCACTGTTTTCTTCTAAAGATCTTAGTATTGTTTTTCTTTCTGAGCATACTTCTCTTGGGCCTATATATTAATGTACAGATGATATCTACCTCTCGAAGCTGGTATAACACAGAATACCTAAGTTGAGGCAGCTTTGGCTTCAGAAGCAACTTTACTTTTCTGCATTTCAGATTATTCTTCTAAAACTGGACAGTAACTCTTGTTTGCCTTCATAGAGCATTGTAGAAGGGAGAGAGGATAAACAAACAAAAAGTCAGTAGATCATGATTCAGGACAGCAAGATTTAATTTCTAGGTGCTGCTGGCCCTCCATACAGCATTTGACAAGTCTGCAGATGAGAGAGTAGCTTGGCTGCAAAATGATGAAGATGATAAAAGTTCCTCTTTTGGAGAGTGTGCTGTGTTTTCTTCACAGCGTTTTCCTACTGTAAATACAGAAGCAAGCTATGCTTACATTTGAAGAGAGAGACATTTAAGTTCACAGACTGAAAACATTATATAAGTGTCTATCCATAATACAGTTTGCATTGTATGGGTTAGCCGTGATCAAATCTGTTCCAAAAGAACAATTTCTTTCTGTTTTAGGTGTCCCTTTAGTCTAATTGCAAGAGCTAATATTCATGGTTTTTATTCTGACGGTCTCTCTAGAGTCTACGTCAACTTTTGGCAGGTTTCAAAGTGGTAATTTTTTTTTTTTTTTTACCATAAATAGTCTTCATAAACAGTAGTGATACAACTTAATCTAAGTGGAAGCGACTGACATAAATCACAAATGGAGATAGGTTGCCTCTCAAGAGCTAGGAAAAAAAAAATTAACAAATAAGCCTCAGAACATTATGAAGCCTGTTATCAAATTAAAAATTGTCTAACCAATATTAAAGAAAGTACAAAA
>JAVSBS010004513.1:96756-126727 GCA_033124195.1 Coracias cyanogaster
AGGTTGCCTCTCAAGAGCTAGGAAAAAAAAAAGTAACAAATAAGCCTGAGAACATTATGAAGCCTGTTATCTAATTAAAACTTGTGTAACCTATATTAAAGAAAGTACACCAAACTGCGAGTGCTTTCAGAGACGTATGAAGTAGGTAAAAACTGACTATCATCAAGTTCTGCCCAAGATCTTTGTTCTACCAAATTTTCATTAGTAAATGACAGGAAGTATTGGTCTCACCAACCTTTAACCTTTTGAAAGTTTGACTTGTAGCCTAATACAGCTTCTGAAACGGAACAATCAAGGACTAAAAGATAAGGAGTATAGTAATTGTAGCTGTGCAACTGAATGGAGGCATGCTAGAGAACATGGCTGGTAACAAACTAATGACTACCATGCCTGTAGTCCACCAAATGCCTTACAAAGGTATTTGCGAGAGCACAGCTTAGCACAAGGATAATGTACCTGACCAATCAAAATTAAGAGTCATGTGAAAAGATGTGCTAACTACATGGTACATAAGGAATTAATTAGAGGTATAGGAAGGGCAAATATAACTCAGGTACCTTATTTTTTGAAAAATTTGGCTGCTGCAAAGTATGCAACTGAACAAGTCTGAGTGTGCAGCTGGTAGAGAGACACCACAGCACGGTCAGTATTAATATTAGTTTATGCCTAAATGGCTAAACCTGACCCTGAGTACCCCAAAGTACGTCACCATTCCTAGGGTGCAAGTGGTGTCTATTGGGAAAAAAATAGACACTGAGAAAAAGCAACTGATATCTTATCCACTACCAATATTCATAAGGAAGAGGGAAACAACTCATCCAAACCAATACAGAAATTGTGGAATTGTCCAGCTTAAATATTTTCAAAATTAAATTTCTGGATAATCCCTGCTGTTTTCCAGTTTTAAAGGAAGTGGAAAATTTTCTGCTGAGCCTTTATTTCCTATAGTCTTTCTAACTAGCTTTAGTAATGATATAAACCTAAGTCTGCAGGAGGTGGATGAATTGTCCTTAACAGCTATATGAGTGCATCATTTCCAGGATAAACTGAGAATCACTGGTGAAAGATGTTCCTGTTTGTTTACAATTCCTTCTACTTGAAGGCATGTGGAGTATTAGTCTGACTTGAATGGACAAAAAAGAAGAATTATTTGATTTCGATCTGCCATACAGACCACTGCAGACAGGCTGCACTGTAAAATGCCTGGCACTACAGATATCTGCTCTTTAAGAGAAAACTAATGGTTATGGTTATTGTACCTTGTGGGGTAAGCGGGTGGCTAATACAGACTGAACAAGCTCAGCTGATCAACTGGAACAGGACACAAGGCACAGAGACGATGGCAGCGGAGCAGGTGGCAGTGGCACTAACAGGTGGGACACCAGTGGTGGTGACAGCAGAACAGCTGGTGCCCTGCTCATCCACCTCCAAATGATCTATAGACTGTGTTGGGCTTTGCTAGGCATCCAGTCTGTGTGCTAGCCAAGCTCTTTGGTGTGTCCTTCCTGCTTAGCTTCGTTTCAATGTCACCGCGGAGCTGCAATGCCCAAAATCATGTGAGTGCTGCTTTACGATTATCTGTAGTATTTCAGCTATAGTTTGTTGGGGTTTTTTTTCCCCCCTGTGGAGATAAAGCATACAATAATGGTCATCAAGAAGCATCCTCCTGCTGGTCTAGCTTGCTGTATCATACAACGAAGGATGCTTTTGCTTAGCTTTTAGGGGTTTTTTTGTTTGGTTGGTTGCTTTTTGTTGTTTTTTTGTTTGTTTGTTTGTTTTCTGTTTTTTTTTGTTTACGACAGACTTGCATACCAGTAGGGAAAAGAGACCCCAAATCCTGCCAATTGGCACAACTTGTTATCAGACACAGAACCTTGTGCTTTGTCAAAATTGTTTAAAATCTAGTAAGAAATGGCAGCAGTAAGCTGAGGTGGTGAGATTTGTCTGCTTCTGAGAATTTGTTCAGTCTGACTTAGGTTGATGTTCTTTCTGGCAGTTTATATTAAGACATAGAATTAGATCTCCATTATAGTTTTCCAATGCCCAGGAGATCTTAAATAATGAGTACAAAAGATGTAATTCCATCAGAACTGGATATATTGATGTGACTGTAAATTGTGAGATGGAGTTCTAGCACCACGCATTCCATCCACAATAATTTCACATGTCTGGGTGTTCTGTAGATAATCAAATAAAATTTCAGAAATCAAGAGCTAAGTAACCTGGGGAGAGAAAGGAAAATCAGTCTTAGATGGTTGACTACTGAAGCCTTGCAAGATAGCCTGACTACTAAATGAAATATATATACCTTCTTCATTACCAAAACATATTTTGTAGATTGTCTAGTTTTATGGTGGTAACATTAAGCTCCATAAATCTGACACGCAAGCTTTAAAAGATTCATTAGAAACAAAAGGCATTATGGTATCCAAAGTTGGTTGTCTCTCTCATGACTAGCCCCAAAGAGAAAGACTGATGTACAGCACTGCAGTCTCAACAACCGTGGTTCATTTCTTCTTAATCTTCATGCCTCTCTCCCCAGCCATTAAACTGAGGCCTCAGTGACATCCTGAGATTCCAAGATTTAGGAGGGGGTGTACCTGCAGGTCTGGATGCACGTGTATAGTGTTGATTAAGCATGTGATGAACATTGATTTTGGTTCTAAGGGATAATGATTTCTAGTCAGAATAGACATTGTTCAAAGCAGACTCCAACTTCCTCTATGCTTGTGCAAAACCTGGCACAATTATGATCTACTCTTGATTAGTTTACTAGCAACTGCCACAATTTAATAAACATTGTACCTACGTGATTAACTTTCATAAATATCATAAACTATATTAAAGGCTTCATCTCCAAGCAGCAGAATATTATATATATGCTCACTTTACCCACATGCAGAGTTCCAGCCTTTCTGAAATTGAATTCAACACCCATGGGGCTGACTATACAAGACAAGCAGATAGTTTATTAAGAAAGGTGCCGTTTTTATATCACGTTTCAGAGTAAATTTGGCTTTAGAGATGAGTAATTCAGGCAACTGCTGAGAGCCTCACACAGAACAGCAACTCATGTGTTAGTCTGCTACTTCCTTCAAGCAATAAGAACAGAGGTGGGAGGCAACACATGGTACTAGCTCCGCTGCAGAACCTAGGATCCCACAAATCTGGAGGTCAGAACAGCAGAGATCTTTCTTCTGTCATCAGCCGAGCAGCAGATGTGATGCTAGGCTTAATACATGAGAGTCAATGATTCATATTGTCTGTAAGTCCATCGCAATATTTTTATTACTTGGACAAAGAAGCTCTGAGAACATGGTCCTCAACCCTTTGCTGAGGATGAGCTAGTTTTAGCAGTGCAGAGTGCTAATTTCAACGTGCCTATAGGTGCCACTCTTTCTGAAACTATCATGATGTAAGTAGGTATCAGAAGATAGATTTAACTCCTTACCTAGTAGGTGTGTGGGTTTTGGATCATTTTCACAGCAGCAATCTTTGATTAGCCAGGTAGTCTTTATTTTTGATTGTTTTTACAGAAAATATAGAACTGGGATCATCTCAAAATGAGAAGAAAGACGTACAGAGGCGATCCCTATTGCGTTAACTTTAGAAGTGCAAAGAGAAACCTACAGTTTTTTTCTCTTTTGTTTTCCAATCTCCCCTCTATTTTTTTCCATCTCAAGCTTTTTGAACAAATCTTTCAGTCTTATTACCAAACGCAATGACAAAAGTAATATAAGGAAGTCACCTTTATGGTGCTTTACAGCTATTTAGTAGCTTTCTCTGTTACCTTCACAGGATGTTTATTTAATATGATACCTTAGAAGTTTTCTTTGAAAATATTCTGCTCTTACAAACTTTTCCATATTCTGCTCATCCTCCCTGTTATTTCAGTGAGACTATTCACATAAATACAAATAAGCACATATGCCAGTGTTTTTATAACTGGGGTTGCTGGGCTGCAAAGGCAGGGAAGGTCTGGCCAATCTGCCTACCCTCCCACATATTAAGACCATTGGGGGTTACACGTGGAATACGTTTCAGTCTCCCTTTGGTTTTTTTGGCTCAGGAAACGATACCTCTTTGCTTAATATGTAAAGTAGTGCCATACATAAATAAGGAGACTATTTCTTTATACCTCTACATGTGGCAATACCAGTCTGAATTTGAAAAGCAACGACCTCCTTGGGAAATGAAGCAGCATTATAAAACACATCGATTACCTGTCTCCGAAGGTCTCGTGTTTTCTTGGTCATCTTGTCAATAGCAATGTTGAGTGGGTCCCCCTTCTCCTTCCTTCCAGTCTGTTAAAAATGAAATTTTGGAGTCAGAGAAAAATATTCCAGAAAATATACGCTTTATATAAAAAATAGTACAGAGATATCACAGGAAATTTGTGCATCTTTTTTGTTTGCTTCCATCAAGTTGTTATTTCCAATGCAATATTTTTAACATGTTTACCTGCAGGGGGCATAGCAGATTATTTTAAAACAATCCTAAAATGATAAGAAGAAAGACTCACTGAAAAGTTCGGAACTTTTCCACCAATAAATTATGTGCATATATTATAGCCCATGCTCCAAAAATCTGGCAAGACCTTTCACTATAAAACAAATATTAAGAGTTTCTAATCTCCATCCTGCCAGGCAGTGGGAATGTTAAACATGATAATAAGCAGCAACACAGCTTGAGGACAGAAGGAAAATGGTCCCTACGGCTGTAACAGGAATCATATTGGCAGACATTAGGTGCAGTATAAAGAAGAATTCCACTTAAAACACTTTCCTACAGGAAGTCTCAAAGTAAAAATCCTCACAAAGATTAAAAAGGGGGAAGAAAGCTTTTTGTGGCTCATAACCAATGATAAAAAAAAATATATTTTTTTAGGTACAAAAAGCATTAAGTGACTTTGTCAGCTGTATTACCTTTCTCTTATGAGAAAACTGCTTCTCTAAAGATTTGTCACATCTCTTATCACATTGAACTCTGTTTGATAGCTTTTCATCAAGAATCAAAATGATCTTCCATTCTTTCTGGCAGTACTCTTTCCTTCCCAATGCTGTTTTCAAAGACTCCTATTTAGAATTGTTCCTTGCATATGATTAAGAGCGATTTTCTATTTCCAGCTGAGCCTAATAGCATATGTTTCTGGGAACTATTGAGAAGTCACTTTTGGGGTGGGATGAGGCTTAAACATACCCTTTCAGTAATGATGTCTCAAATGTACAGCACTGTTATCAGCTCTACATGGCCACATTGGCAAATGGCCTGTGCTCCAGTCTTCTCCTTCAAGCATTCATTCAAGAGAACGCCTGCTTTCTCTTATTCTCTGTAATTCTAATTACGATATGAGGCCAATGCATTTATGATCATTTAGAAATCTGCAAAACCCATCCCCTTTTTTTATTTAGAAATTCAAACATGAAAATATCAAGTGCCAGCAGAATTTAATACAAAACATAAATTAACCTCTTAGGTTTTTAAAGAGAATCCATTACAAATTCTGGAGTTAATTGTATACATTGACACCAGAAAACAGAGAGAGCGAGCATTTGCTATGATACAAGAGGAGGCATCTGTGTAATCCATTGATATTTTTATCTCACTTTTCTTGCATTCATCCTTTGACTGAGTTCTTCTGGTCTCCAGCTAAAGAACTACAGCTTTTTAGCCTAAGCAATGTCAGTGCAAGCTTTTAGATTTAGGATGTCCTGAATTCAGTCCCTGGTATTTTGTCCAAGACAGCAGCTGTCATATGTGCACATAATCTATATAGTTTTTCAAGATGAAATTTCACAATAAAAGTGAGGCAGATAAGTTTGGAATAGGAAGCCTCTCCTAACTGTGGAAATGGTACAACGGGGACTGCCAGATGAGCTAGTCTCAGCCAGGTTCCTAGTTTGTTAGACTACAAAGCTATATTCTAAGAAAACTTTCAATTACTCCTGCTGTGCGCTGTGTACTAGCTGAACCCAGTATCCTTGGTGACATTACCATTCTGGGAGCCTTTATTTTCCCAGTCAAATAATTCAATTTCTTTAATGTTCTTAAATTCTTCTTTTCGTTCTCATTGTTTAAGCTTTAATATGTTGGCTTAGAAAGACACATAACCATATAAAATATTTCAGGACATTTTTTGCTAGGGCAAAGATAACTTTTTTTTTTCCTGAAGAAATCAGGGAATAATTTGCCAAACTATGCAAATAACATAATGTGAATAATCAAAAAGCAAACACCGTGACACTTAAGGCTACCTTGGGATGGTATTTTACAGCTCAAGCAAAACAAGTAGCTAACAATTCTTCGTCGCTGATATCATTCAGGGCAGGTGTATTTTGTGTTCACCACGGACATGCAAGGTCAAGCACTTAATGCCTGGCACCCATTTAGAGAGTCATAAAATTGTCCCGACTAGGATCTTGGGACTTCTTCTGGGATGGTCAGCTATGGGATACAATGACATTGAATAAATAGGGCATCTGATAAACTGCATCATTTAGGAGCAAAGGCTCCTGATAATCCCTAAATGGTGATTGGACAAAAGTTGAAATTTTGAGATTGCCTGAAAAGTTTGTAATTTAGGTTCCTAACCTGCGTGTTTTGTACTGCTCACAAGAGGAAACTATTACTGAGAGTAGGCCTGTGGTAGCCTACATCTAGCACCTCTCCCAAGCCTCCCTTCAGATTTACCCTGTAACTTTTTTTAGTCCACTTTTAAATTACATAAACAGCAGCCCTTAAGGTACATCCTATTGTGAAACACAAGACAACTGGGAAACCTTCTGTGACCCTTAGGCCACACAACACAAACTGTCAACATCCATCTGGCTTGCCCCTTCTCCCTCCAAAATAGAGAAAAGCCTGTTCTGTGTCGCTTACCAAGTAACTCCCTGTGCTGTGCAACTGCCCAAATCGTGCCTACACGCTGTCTGAGATGCTAAATCGCATGAACCAGTCTGTGCTGGAAAACAGGCTACCAAACCAAGTGGACAGAGATCCAGTTGTGCGCTCTCAATGGCAGTATTTTAGTAACACATACGAATATGAATGAAGTCGTAGAGGCACTTCTCAGCGTCCGCACAATTTTTACTTATCCGGGAACTTTAAGTGTCCTTCATCTGTTACTTATAAATTGGCTAGTGCCTTTTAATCTGTACACAAACCCCCTTCCTCAAGGTATGATTTCAAAGGAGGAGATATTTGTTTAGTAAATCACATTATTGAAAAATAAATAGCAAGGCATGTGATGTTGCATAGCTTCAGGCAGGTCTGTCAAACACCATCTGCTCTGTGCTGAAAATATAAGTTGATTAAAGTTTATTTATTTAAGTCCTTAAATACTCTTATATTAATGTTGCTCTGTGATAAATTTTTGGCCTTCGTTCCTAGAAGGGATAGAAGGGAATTTAGTGGTTTCCTGTGTTTCTGAAAAAAAAATTAAAAAATTAAGGCTTGGTATTGAGTGTTATAGCATTTCTCTGTTAATCTTCTTCTGCAAAGAGAGAGAGGAAAGATACTTTGGAGATGGGATAAAAAGAAGTAAAAATTGCTGCTGGCATTGGGTTAAAAGGAGAAGGAGGAGAATTCCTTGAATGCCAAAATATTGGCATTCAGAGTTGCTGTGGACAGAATTACATCTATTCATGGTGTAATAAGGAGAACTTTGTTACAGTAGAATATATTAATCAGGTTCCTGATTTCTAGTGACCATTAACAGCATTTGCATACTGCTTTACCCAAGATATTTTCAAATGATTATCTCAATCTCTGTTACTTCCTTTCTTATTCCCTTGGAGCTTTTCCCTGCCTGTTTGATTTATCCCCAGTTGATCAGGATGAGCTAATTTCCATGGGTTTCTGACCAGGGGCTGTGCTGCCTGCAGTCTCCCAGGTCAGGACTTGGTCTTCCATTTGCGCTTCTACCCCACATCTGCAGTCTCCCTCACAAGTCACACAATGTAAGATCCATCGCCCTCAATATACTTTTCAAGCATTTCTAAACCTGTTTTCCCACCTGGCACAAGAGGTTGAGTAGTTTTTCATGTGCATCCATGCACATTTAGTGGGAGAAATCTAGGTGCTGTATTATTACTCTAGGAAATGCCAACAGTCACAACCACTATCAACTTGAACAATAAACCAAATACTGGATACAATCATTGCCTGCCTTATATTAAGCAAAGTCTGAAAAGCTTCACAGTTAAAACCGCATAATATTAAGGTAAGCACTTAGTTAGACAGGGAACTTTGACTTCATTTAGGAAGAGAAATATAATAACAAAAAGCACTTAAGGACGGTAAGAAATCTCAGTATCTGTTAGAGTGGTCTCTGCTAAGATATAGCACTATTTTTCCTTTTGAAAAAAAGACCTTTTTCCCCCTCCTTCCTTTTCTTCTTTTCATGAGCTGTTCACAGCTTATACTGTTGGAGCAAAATAAAAATCTCACCAAATATTTTTCACAATGATTAAGGATATTTGTATCCCACGAGTTGCCCATTACAGACTCTTTTGAGCAGTATGAGGTACTTAATAGGACACTCTTTTCCTAGAGAATATCACAGAATCAAGTCAGGCCAATCAGCCTAGAGACTTAGTATGTTTTGTACAAGACACAGTCAACCTTTGAAGAAGATGCTCCATATGAACTGTGTTGTTAGCTTTGAATAATTCCAAATACCACCAACATGGAAGTCACAGAGCTTAAATTTCAGCATATGAAACAGAAAATTGCTACTATCAAAATTATTATTATAAAGAGGGCTGTATAATTATCATTTTCATTACCACCATATAATGGTAGATATGATGGTAATTAATATACTTGTATTGAAAATTTAGGATTACCTATGGTTGTGTGAGATGCAAACCCCGTATTTTGAGTATATTATTTTTAAAAATTATAATCAACGCCAGACAAATGTGGCTGAAAATAGTAAGCTTTAAAAGAAGGAGATGGAGTGCCAAGAAATACACAAAAGGGCAGCAACTGTAGGCCTGCAACATGATGTCACAGACAAAAAAACCAATGCGTATGACAACTAAGTGAGTGATGCTAAGGGGCTATTATCTTTTGCCTCTAATGCGCATAATTTAGATGCTTAGTGTTTCAATTTAATAATAATAGCACAAAACCGTATAAGAAGTTTTGGGACCACTGTTTTCATACATTCTTCTGTCTTCTCTGCTGTTTTAGATATAAACCACAATAACTGGGTGAGTTCAGTCTCCTAACATATTAAGTGTTGCATGTCCAAGACACCCTTGCTGCCATTCATGGAGTAATTTAGCCTCCAGGAGACAGGCGGAAAGATTACCTATTGATCCAAAAGCTACCAAACCTTGATATACTTTTATATTTTCATCATCCTCTAGGTAGATGGTTCCATTATTTACAGTTTACTCAGAACTTCAATATCACAATGTTTTATTAAGGCGTAAATTGCTGCTCAAAAATTTCTCTGTCCTAATATTTTATTTTAAATGCTCAACAACATCCCTCTTTAAAACCTATGCTCGTGTTCAATAGCCCTTTTAAAAGTGATGAAGAAATCTTAGTACTGAGAGGAAAAAACGTTTTGAACAGACATAAGCTGCATCAGTGCTTTTAAGCAGGAAGCTAGGTTTAAACACACCAATACGGAGTCTCCCTCTGACAGGTTAAGAAGACTAATTTTGGGTCAGGAAAAGGCTAAACTATATATCCTAGCAGAAGACACTAAATTTCACTGTAAGTTGAAAATCCTAGCTATTCACTGGGGAGATGGGTCAGGAAAACATATTTTAGAAAACCTGTGTAGTTCCTTTTATGGGTGAGCTAAAGAAGACATCTTAGAAGTGAAAAAAATGCATGGTGAGCAGTCTCTTAGGAGCACGGTGTGAATGTGAATTACTGATCTACTCAGTTCAGTGATTTCACCCATATTTTATGTTTATTCCTATAAATTCTTTTGGTTTTTAGCATTTCTTGGAAGTAGCTACATTGGAGGTTCTGCAGTCACCTGTTTCCCATCTTCAGTTTTGCTAAAGAATCACTGTATGTGGAATGAAAATTTGTACGTCCCTTTTTCCTCTTAATAATTCTTTTTTTTTCTTTTGGAAAACAAACAAAACCGAAACAAAAAACCAACAAACTAGAGAATTTTGCATAAATGGGGGGGAAAAGTTTGCTTAGCTATCCTTTTTCTACTCAGGTCTTTTGGCCTTTTTTTTATACCATTGTAGAGGAGGAAGTTTCAGTCACCACAGAGCAAAGACAGGACAGAAAGATCCCAGTACATACACTATCTTGCTGCTTCTCAATAAAACTCTGAATTACAGGCTTTCTTCATGGCGCTTCCACAATGCTACTCAGTTCTGGAATGCCATTCACTAAATAACCTGCTCATAAATGTATGTTACAGACAAGACGCTCTCCTAAAATAAAACAATTGCTTTCAGCAGTTTTTAATTACCTTACAAAATTGTGACCAGATCATATTGAGTGTAATTGGTTCCAGTGTAGCATAAATAATCATAACCATGCAGAAAACTGAGTAAGCCACATCCTTGCAATCCCAGATAGTAAATAAAGTCAATAAAACATAAATGAACCATGAGCGAGACACAGAATCAGTGCTTGAGGTGCACAAATCTTGTCCTTGGCCTGGAGCCAAGCAAGTTTTATCTAGATCTGTACATAATTAAAACTAAGTATGCAGTGAAATAAAGAAATTATGAAAACTGAACATGTAAACAGTTGAAGAAGATTCTCTTTTTCTATTTTATAGATATTTTCTATGCAGTCCACATCACCACAATACCCGACGAATGCCTTTGAGCGGTGAACTGGTGAATTAAGTGGTGTATTTAATATCAGCCATGTGTGGTTTCTTCTTTTATCTTTTCACAAGAGGGAGAATTTGTGTGCAAGCGAGTATTTTACTTTGGTTGGTTTGTGGCTATTGCTGTTTTTTGTTTTGCATAGTTCACTGTTGTAACCACCTCTTGTCTTTTGGCCGTAACCAAGGATTTTCATAAACATTATCAATAACAGGAGTTTGATTTGAAAGACCACGGCTTGATCTTGCTAGTTGCCAAGTGGCAGCTGCTACTATTGATTGATATTTACCCATAACCACGTCCTGGTATCTAAGCTGCCCTAAAAAAGAACTGCCTGAAGAATTTATATTTATAATGATACTAGAGGTTGCCTAAAATGGAGAACTTTTTCATTCATGAGAATGAAGGCAGGAATTTTTTGCTTTTGGTGGGATTTTTTCATTTGTAGATATACGTTGAATATTCCTCTATTTTTGAACAGGAGTTTTGAATATCACTGTGATGATACAGTCATTATTTTCCAGCTACTAGCCAAGACTGGCTGTTACAGCATACTGAGGTACCAAAACCCCAGAAAAGGCAACTGATGTGACTTCCCCAGCTTGCAAGCCAAGTGTAACATACAAATCTCATGGATTTTCATTCAGTAAAACTATGCATTGGGGTTTTTTTGGAAGGGGGGGGAAAGCCATGCATCTATTAGAAGCTCTTCCGCAAGACAACAATATCCTGCCATCACTTAAGAGTTGTGTCATTTCATTAAATTCAGCTCATAATGTAGTGCACGCTGCCATTTGAGAAAGCAGTTTTCAGGATAGGACCATCTCATTTCATTTTGCTATCTTGAAGTACCGAATGAAATCCAGTTACTTTAGCTCCTTCTACACTCAATATATAGTGACAGGCATTTTTAGAGCACCCATCTGTCTTACATACTTATTTTAATATGGCATACATATCACCCCATGGGATTGCTACTCTTTATTGACAATGGAGGGGGTCTTGTGGTACCAGATGATTAATTCTGAAAAAACTAAGTTTCATGAGATAAACCCCCTTCGTAACTACTACAAAAAAACATCTAGTCCTCCTAAGGATCAGGCTATAGACTCTATCTTGGACAAATTCTATGTGATTTGGATTATATTCTTTCAGAGAATTAAAAAACATTAGCATCATAAGGCCACCTTTTGAAAAAGCTTCCCTCAAAAGACTTTGCTGTGCTTCCAGGCTGTGATATTCTGAGGTCCTGTAAATAATTCACGTGCTTCCCACTGTAAGAGAAACACGCTTCATAAATTTTATATTCAGCATTGGATCTTAACAGTCTTGTTTGCTTCTCCATGCTCATTTTCACCCTTCAAAACCCCTTAATGTATAAACACATACAGACACACTTTAATACCTTGGTCATCACTACCAATGGCCTTAGGACAACGCATGTAAAGCCTGTTCCTAATCTTTGTGATTATAGGTGGGATTGCAAGAGGCAGACAGTTGCTGGTCACAGAAACATCGCAACCTGATGAAGAAAATGGAAACCAACCCAGTTCTAGCTGGGTTTCTCTTATCTGAGCTTTCTCATATGCCAACATTACCCTAATTTGGAACTGAAGTTTGCTGATAATGGGAAAAAACAAGGAAATGCAGTTGGAGGAGCTGACTGATAAACTGAGACAGGTTTGCTGATATGGCCTCAAGAAATCTGTCCAATACCTGCCTGTATGACTGCAAATGCAAGTGATACGACTGTTAGCATGCAAGTGTACTTCTGATCCAGGTTTCTGTCCTAATGTCCTTGAGAACTGATGTCTCTGAAGCTTCCCCTCATTCCCTTCCTTTTGAGGGAGTGACTTCATAACAAAATGTATTAGAATATTAATCTGCAGAATATTTCTTGAAGTTAAAGAGCATCTTTTCCTTACTCAGAAGACTCAAAGAGGAATACGTAAAGATTTTCATAGAATAAACTGCATATTTCTATTCAGAATATGCCAGCACACAAAATTGATGCTGTTACACTTAAATGCATATAAAAAATAGAACTTCTGAGAGAAGAAATGTGGATGGTGCAAACTGTTATAAAACCATCAGCTTCAGGGAGGCCATGCTAATTTACACCAGATGAGAATCTCCCCACTCATCTGTTAAATGAAATCCTGCAGATGCTTCCATTTAGAAGGTCAGAAATGTTTACTCCAGAATTCAAAATTATTTTAATTTCTTCACAGACATCTACTTGCAAAGGGTCCACTACAAACTCCTCATTTAACCACCAACTGCTTTCCAGCTGTAAATTGGAATCTGCTTTTAAATCACTTTTGGATGGCTTCTCTTAATGCAAAATAACTGGAGGAAAATGAGACAGTACATATTTTTCCTTTCCCTTCAGATATGGGAGCCCATAGTGAAGAACTATGTGGCTAAAAAGTGTTAAAAATTACCCACTTTAATACAAGCTCTTGAGGAAAGTCTATTCTGTTATTTTAAGCATAATAATTAATGTTACTAAGGAATGAAACAGTTATAAATATACTCTTCTATCATATTTTCTATTAAAACTTTATCTGTTAAAAAGTAAATACCAGGCAACTAAGAAAACAGGAGTTTTAAAGAAGTTCAGATGTCTTATACCATTAAACAATACCACAGGCATCTAAACTCAGAAAATTTCTTGAGTAAATCTTTGTTATGTCTCTGTTACTAATTAGCAGTAATAATTGTTAGAACTCTTAATGGAAGTGATTTTGATGTCTGATATGGCCATTAGCCTTGGCTTTATGTCTCAAATATTTGCAGACAGTCTTTTCCTAGTTGGTTTTACATAAAAGGTTGCATTATGAGTCACGGGGAGGAGTGGTACTCACTGATTTTAATGCAGGACATCCTGAGACATCTCAGCATCCCTTGAAAACATCCTTTTAGTATTTTTCAAGTCTCCCTCTTGGAGGAATAGCAGAATCACATAGTGTTCTTTGGTTGCAGGCAAAGATTTTTTGTTTGCTTATGTGTGTAAGAAAACGGCTCCATTTGATAACAGTATTTGACTACAGTATTGGTGTCTGTAGTGTGGACCTTTAAAATTTTTTTTTTTTTTTTTTTTTCAGAAAAAGAGCTTTTTAAACAAATAGACATCTCTGACAAATGAGATGACCACTGGAAGTACATTAAAGATTTCACAGTGTTTAAAGGTATTAAATGACCATTTCTAATGAACATTTCTATTGGAAGTTTCAACTAAGCCATTCTATTTTGATGCAGAATTGCTGCTGGTGCCATAAAGACAGGTATTACACAGCCTCAGAGTTTAACTCCCGCAAATCTCGCCTATCTGGAGGAGGCACAGAATTGTCTTGACTGTGTTTATGTGCTTTGATTATCAAATATTGTAGAAAAAGTGGCTTTCAACTAGTTGGTTGCATCTGTCACTATCTAATAGATCTCTTTATGAGATGTATCGAACATTACATCTGCATTTCTTTTCTTGTTTAATTGTATCAAGCTTATATTTCTTGGATGGTCCACAAGGAAATGAGGTCTTGTTTATTTCCTATCAAAAATGTGCTCATCAATGTATGCAGCTGAAAGTCAATGCTAACTCAATATTTGTACTTATACCAGTGAATTAAATGCTTTTTCAAATCAAATTCATTGCTACTTTATCTTCCCTTATCTTGTCTGCTCCCTCCAGACTACCCAGGTGGGTTTTTTTTGTTGTTGTTGTTTTGTTTTCTCTTTATCCTCTAATCTATCCTGAACACTTTCAATTACAGTCTACACAGAAACAATATTTGAAAGTATTTTGGTTGATGTTTCTTGCGACCAGTGAAACCACCGCTACTTTCCAGGTCTGATACCCTACTTGGCAGGGTACCCTGCAGCCTACAGTATATCAGGTTAGTGCATCTGTCAAACTTTCTGAGGGCAGTGATGGCAACAAGGCTTTTCAGTCTGGCACATCTCCAGTGAAAACCCCACCTGTGAGCTAACAATGTGCATGAGCTTTAATTGGACACATACTGTAACTTTAGCTCCCGTTTTGAATGAATGGAGATAGAGGAAAGCCTGGGAAAGAAAATAACTCAATCCTCATTACAGGAATTAATTGTTCACTTTGAGTAATGGCTTCTTTGTGTCCACGTGTTCCTTTATAGGACATCACAACCACGAGGCATTAGTGATGCAATTAAGCAAAACAAAATAAAAATAAAAGAACTGTTTAATCTCCAACCAGACATTCTAAAGAATGCAAGAGCAAAGGATCAGCTCCTTCTATTTTTGCAGAATAAAGCCACAGTCTATTCCTGTCACCACCTCAGATCAATGTGCTAAGTGATATCCATTCAAATTACTTGTCAGTTTAATCAGAGGAAGTGAAACACAATTATGGGGCATTGCCGTAAAAGCCAGCACAAAATAACAGAATGTCCATGTGGGATATCTGAAGCAAAAGCCTGTCGAAAATAACTCTGTGATATTTTCGTCAACAGTCTTTTCACAGAAAAAAAAACAAAACAAAACAAACAACCCTTTGTAAATGCCATTACAAACTAATTAGGCATAAAATAATTCTTTAAATCTATAAACTGATTAGAGTCCTTATTTCTCCTTGTAGATATCAGAACTTCTTTTGGCTTTTGTTCTGTTCTTAGAATAAAACCAAATGCCTAAAGATGAAGACCTTTGCTAAAATTGTAACTGGTACATTTACAAAGCCTCTCCGAGCTCCCTCTCAAGTCAGCAGTTTTTCCATTATTTCCACTGAATGACTGGAACATTCACTTTTTATGGACACTCCAAATTTCCACTGAATATAAACTATATTTTTGGAATCATCAAACAGATGACTTGGATTTAGTAGATGAAATGGGAGAGGGAAGGGACTCCTTCTCCCCCTGAAGACAGAGATGCAACACTGGTGGATTTAAAAGGACAGACAAATGCAAACCTGCCCCCAAAGCCTTGCCCATAGTCCACAGATGGAATATGCTGGGGTGGGCTCCAGTGCCTGGAGCTCTCCAAAGAGGGCTGGAACACTCCTCCTATGAAGACAGGCTGAGAGAATTGGGCTTGTTCAGCCTGGAGAAGAGAAGGCTCCGGGGAAACCTTATTGTAGCCTTCCGGCACCTGAAGGAGGCCTACAAAAAGCTGGGGAGGGACTTTTCACAAAGGCCTGTAGTGATAGGATGAGGGGTAATGGGTTCAAACTGGAAGAGGGGAGAATTAGACTGGAAATCAGAAAGAAATTCTTTACCTTGAGGGTGGTGAGACACTGGTACAGTTGTGGATGCTCCATCCCTGGAGTTGTTCAAGGTCAGGTTGGATGGGGCCTTGAGCAACAGGTTCTAGTGGGAGGTGTCCCTGCCTGTGGCAGGGAGGTTGGAGCTAGAGGATCTTTGAGGTCCCTTCCAACCCAAGCCATTCTGTGAGTCTACGATTCTACGATTTCATCCTAAGCTGCAGTCACAGCTCAGTTTCAACAGGACAGGCAAAAATACACACCCAGTCCAGAGATATAAAGGAAATAAGGATTTGTGAGTCAGGAAATCGGACCAAGGCCTTTCATTTCCTCAGAGATACTCGACTATTTAAAAAAAAATATAGGGGGCAGAATAATCTATATGCTATTTAGAACCTCCTTCTCTTTCCAGAACTAACTTGCTTTTTAAAACCTGGAAGGCATGGGTACTCGGACTGTACTTGGAACAGTTAATCTCCTTCACTTTTTTCAATAGTCAGAATGCGTATTCCAAGTTCTGTTACCCCTATGGTAAAAAAAATCACTTAAAATGTTCATGTTGCAATTCCGAGCTCATAGACTCTAAGGTCTTTAATTGCATTTGGCCCTTTATCGTCTATATCCATGAGACAGTAATGAATTGACCATCCCTGCCTGGTCCATGGGGTAATTGAATGAACAACTCTGCATATCCACATAAATGCCTTTAAAAAGAGTTATTACTATGAATGTGCAATATGACAAGTTACCTCTGCTATGCTGATAATGATGGCATTGAAACTGTTAAGTGCTGTTGGAGCCCATCTCATAGCTAATGGAAACAAGAAAATATATGAATATGCAACACATAAGACCACTGCACAGTTTACACACTGCCTTTGAAAATGAAAAAGATTAAGTTAATCCTATTTTTCAGATTTCCTTGATACACGTTCATCCTTACGCACAACAAAAAATCCCCAAAATATTCCACAAAGGGTTAAAAGCAAGGCAGTTTTTCTGGTAGATTGCCACAAAGACTTCTTGTAGGAAATGAAGTGTAAAAAATTTTAAAGAATGTTAAATGAAATCACAGCAGACTGAAACCTGTGGTTCCAGTACAAGACCTGAAATAACTTTGAAACAGATGCTAATTGGCACCACCTTCATTCTGATGTTTATAAATGAAACTGAACAAGCCTTCAAAGGTGCCAAAGGATGACTAGCCGGCCAAAGAACATTAAAATGTGCTTGGAATTTGTTTGTCAGCTCCAAAGTTATTTATATCCTGCTAAGTTATTTAGATGCTTTTGCAAATCCATCCAATGAGACAAGTGTGTACAAATTCAAAAGAATTGGAAGTCTGTAGAACTTAAAATCTTAAATTATCCTGGATATGCTTTCCATTGTCAATTAGCATTGGCTTTGGAGGCAAACTATTGATCCAGAGTTGTACTGAGTTATTCACTGCAGGAGATTTTTTACTGG
The DNA here is from genome assembly GCA_033124195.1 of Coracias cyanogaster. Classification (NCBI taxonomy): domain Eukaryota; kingdom Metazoa; phylum Chordata; class Aves; order Coraciiformes; family Coraciidae; genus Coracias; species Coracias cyanogaster. The sequence goes on from JAVSBS010004513.1 coordinate 114,283, forward strand.
GGAATTCATGGTTTGTACTGAGAGTCTCAGTAAAAATGGTGCACTAAGTCTTCCACAGACATCTGCAGCTCTTTAGAATACCTTTTAATGACAAGCATATAGGCACTGGTACAAGTAGTAAAAGTGATGACTGACCTCTACATCTGGTTTTCTTCTTTCCCTCCTTAATATCTTAAACTTTGATGTTCCAAATTAAACCTTTTTTCAATATATAAAGATATTCACTAATTTGGCTCTGCAGTGAGTTCAATAGCAATTTCAGTAGTAATATAACGTGGCATTCCACACTTCCTATTTATTACTCCACTCTTGTATGCCATGCCCTACAATTTAATTTAGATTATTGACAAAATTATAATTGAATAAAGGTTTCCTATAAAAAGAAATTATTTCAGTAAAACAGGAACACTTGTAGAGATGCTACATGTTGCACATGGTCATGATGTACACCAACAAGGCACCAAATGAATCCAGTCCATGGGAACTAGCCTCTACTTCCAAATCCCAGTCCAGTTCTGTTCCTAACAGGCTATATTTTAGAGAAGTTTTCTTTAGCATGGTAATTAGCGTTAAGGGTGAGTCAATTCCATGCTGATCAAATGCCTAAAGAAATTTTAAAAAATAAACCAAAGCCCGGCAGGAGAAGCTCTGTGGCTTTCCACACCGCATGATGCTTTTCACTTCAAAACTAAGTAAATTACTGAGAAAAAGTTACTGTGAATAAAACGGGTTGCACTGTGTTAAGTAATTATTTCTAAAGTGTGAAATGGGTAGGAAGTATCTCATCTTAAAGTAGTGCCATGATGCATATTACCTCTAGTATAAAGTGAACAGTCTTTTTTTCTTTCTTTCTTTATCTTGCAGGAGCAAGCACAGGAATGAAATCTTTATTTTTCTAATGATCTTTTATGTGGGAGAGAAGTGTAAAGACTCAACCTGTGAAACTATGCTGAGCTCCACTGGTATTGCACTATGGTTTCTGGAAGAATCTTCTAGAGTTGTGTGAGCTCTCAGAAAATTTCCAGCAAATTATAAAATATATTTGGTTAATGCTCCCCATTTAAGGAATGTGTGATGGAGATGTGATTGCCTATGCTAAAGACCAGCATTTTGGGAGTGTTAAGGGTTGTACCCCAGCTAAGACTTAATTTGTGAAACAATGCAGGACACAGGTTGCCTTTAAGTATATCTTGAAAGTATGTCATGCTGCGCTCCCATTCTGCTCCTCAGTCTTGAAACCAGCAGTAAAAGAAGGTCATTTTAATAGAAAAGTTATGATCACAGCGTGGTTTAGGAAAATACCCTTATGACTGCTTCTTAGAGAACAGAGGGGATTCTTGCAATTAATTAATACCTAGGTGCATAACAACAGGCTGCTTCAACAAGAAGAAAAGGTTATTTTTCTCCTATTTTGTGTTTTTGGTTTGTGTCTTTGGTTTTTATTACAACCATTATTAAAATTTGCAGGTATTGAGAAGAAAGAGGAAAACCACACAAGAATCAAAAAAGAGCTTTCTCCAAGACAAAAGATGATGCAAATTGGCAGTAATGAGTTGTGTAGACTGGTTCGCTAGCACAATGCTGTCCATTTAAAGGATAATTACACATACATTAAAATATGTAATAAGTTGAAAAGAACTTTGAAGAGAGACATTTCAAAATAGTGGGTCAGTTTCCCACAAGAGTACATGTGAAATTCAGTCCCAGAAGAAAATCAAGAGGTTGTAGAAATTAAATAAGAGAGTACTAGCCTGGGTTTAATGGCTGACAAGCACAATTTAGAGAGAATATTTTGCCTTAATAATCCACTTCACCAACATGCAATACAGGCTTTTGTTTTGTTTTGTTCATATACATAAGAGATTAATTCCAAAAGGCTCAGAAAGGGTTACTTTCTCAGATTAAATATCATATGGATATCCAAATTACACTTATGCAAGGGCATGACTTCTGAATGCACACAGAGCTACTCAGTGACCCGCTCAGCAGAAAGAGCAAAAGTGTACCTACAAAGCGTAAACTCATTTTTGGCCCCGGTCCTGAAACTGTCTTTGAGGTTTGACCTTCAGGAGAACTTCGCGTAACACAGATGGGTTCACTAGGGCTGGCCACAGGAAAGCGTTTAACAAGTCAGTGTTGCAAAGCGCTCTGTAACGATGCAGAACAAGCCGCTAAATGTATCCAGTGAGCTCTTCTCTGCTGAGATGTCTATATGTTAATAGATTCTTCACTGGGATCAGCAATTGTTACCTCCAGGAGGGGAACGGAGAGAACAAAGTAGTTTCAAGGGCTTTGAAATGATATTTCGTAATTTCAAATTTTAAAGAGTTTAACATTTAATTTAATAATCTATAATTTAACTTGATATTTTAATTAATTTTGTAGATTTGGATACTTTACAGTAATTTTAAGGTGGGGTTGGTTTGTACTTAGAGACGAGCAATGGCCAATGAAAATTTATTTTGGAAGCTTCCCTGTAACACATGAAAATTGGGCAAAGGCAACAATACTATAGCAGGACAATTTCTCTGCCCATCATGTTACCCCCACTGCTGCCTCCAGCCCTGGTGTGCATGGACAAGATAGAGAGCAGATAACCTCAAATCCACGACTACATCAGGCAAGGTATAAATGTTTCTGGCGAGCTCATTTTACTAATGTCACATGCTCATGCAAAATGAAAGGAACTGTGCTTATAAAATTAATATTTCACGGGCTTCTCTTTAGACAGAGAGATCTTTTTTTTTTTAAATTGCCTTAAATGCACAACCATGTGCGCAGATTTACGGTTATTTGTACACACAAGCATGAAATTTAATTTCTTAGATAACTTCCTAAATCAAGATAAGATGTCCATCAATCATCTGATATATCTAAAGAGTAGAAATTCTGGATAAAAGTTCTTTTTTAAAAAAATAGGTGGCCAGCAGAGAAGGACTGCCTATGCCAGCATTCATTTTGACTGATGAATTCCAGGGCAGTTTATTACAATAGCATCACCTAGCAAAATTCTCTACTTCTAATATCATTCTGCTCTCCCAAACCATATTTTTTACATCAGAAACAAATTGCAATGACACGCAGAAGAACGAGCTGTTGCCTCAGAAAGCTATTTCAAATACTCCAAGTAACTCCAAATTTTATCAAGACAAGAAGAAATCTGGATGGCACATACTCATGCATTTGTGTCTGTGTATGGAATGCTTTTATCATTCAAATCCACTATGTTTTACCTTTACACAAACAAAATAAATCAAAATTCAAACTGGCCATGATTGCTTGACTGACATATTTAATATTTTCAGTGCTAAGAAAGGCAATGCCCAATATTAGACATTATGTTAGATATCTTATTCAACTGCCACTTCTTTTTTGTATGCCAGAATTTGTTCAAATTACAGAACCACCCACTTGAAAATAAAATACTAGTATTACAGCTGCCCGCTCAGCTACAATTTCCCATTTTTACACACACATATTATTGCACAGTCCTCAGTGATGTCTTTGTTTTTCCACAGGAGCTTTGCTAATGTGCACAGGATAGATGAGCCTTATTTGTTGCTCAGTTATTTATATACCTAAAATATGTTGTTTGCAAAAATAACATAGATTAATATAGTAGTCTAAAAATGTTGCTGGATATTTCAACAGTTTCTTATATAGCCAAACCCACAACGTACTGTGAGAATACACAGTATTTAAGATCATAGGTATGGTAGAGCAGTGTAACTTTTCCTTTTGAAATATCTGAGAGAATGTTTTCTGTAAGCAAAATGGTATTGTTCAAGTTGGCATTATTGCGGGATTTAAAAAGTAATGCGAAAAGTCATGGCAATGTTCAGTTATCACAACTGCTCAGACCTGTCTTCACTTTAAAACAAGAAGCTCCCCAGGAGTAATGGGGAGGGAGCTGAGCTGCAGTGATGCTGTAGTAAACGGTATCAGGAAAGTATTTAAAAGTCATGAAGTTACAAAACTACTTCACCACTAAGTATCTGCAAAGAAATGTAGCACAGCAAAAACTAGTGTGGAAAAATATTTTCTTCTGAATACAGAATATGAGAAAGGGTTTTGGTTTCTTATCCTCATGACCTGCGACATAAATTCATTTTTGAATTATATTGGCTTAGCTAGTTTTGCTATTGCTTCAGATAGTTTCCCTTATAAGAAAAGACAAGTATTAATATAATTGGTTATTTTTGTAAACCTTGAATCACGTGCTAAAAGTGAGCATAATTCTTCCTTTGGGAAATTATCCTAATAACCTAACTGGATTTGTATCAGTGTATTATACAGCACATTCATGAACAGAGACCAATCTTAAGTTTCTTGTAAGAGAAGTCAGAATCACATCTTCTCTCTTGTGCCTGACAATGAGTTTCTGGTGGTGAGTGGAAGAGCTCACTGACTTCGAGGTCTTTGAAGGAGATCACAAACTATTTTATACAGCACGTAGTAAAAAATATAGAAGTAGAAAAGAAATAGTAAAAGTAAATAAATAAATGAAATACAGTAGTAGGAATAACAGACAAATACTCCCATTGCCTTTTGTGTTGCTCTGCACTACAGGGATTTTATAGACTATATTATTTTCCACATAGCACACTGAAATAAATACAGAAACTCAGAGTAAACGGTGATTTTTTTTTTTTCACAAGTATTTTAGGAATTTCAAAGTTCAAATGTTGAAGTTGGATGCCCCTTCCCTGGAAGTGTTCAAGGTCACATTGGATGGAGCTCTAAGCAACCTGATCTAATAAAAGATGTCCTTGCCCATGGCAGAGGGGTTGGACTAGATGGTCCTTAAAGATCCCTTCTGACCCAAACTATTCTATGATTTACTGGGATGTTGGCATTATTTTTTGATTCAATATTTTTTCCTAATCACAATAATAGAAAATAATAAAATTCTGCCCTCTGTATTACCTGAATGAGAATTAATTCACTAGTTTAGGGAACAGAATTTATATTTCTGAAAATGTCCCAACTTTCTTCCCTGCATTCTCCCATAGTCCATGGAGTATTTGTGTAGTAGCTCTGAGATCTCTTCTGGGTAATGATGCACAACAGTGGCTGGATTAACTGGGTAACTCAGTGAACTGGAACGAGAATGTGGGCACATATTGTATCTCCCACCAGCAAACAAGAGGCATGACTCCATCTAAACTGTAAATAATAAGAACAGTTACTTTGTGATTTCCTGCACAGATACACACTGTAAAAATTATTAATTTTGAAAGTAATGCATTGTATTTAATTGAGCAGTTTAAAATGAGTATTTACATACAATATCCTTTTTAAAATAATGCACTGAAAATGAATACACCTGCTTACTGCTTCATAGGCAGAGTGAAATCCTGTACTGTAAATATGATCTGCAAATGTTTGTTTTAAAAAGCCAGTAACCTAAGCATTCTTCCACTTAAATCATTTTTAAAATGTCAATTAGTATAGTGTACTTTTTTTGTGTTATGCTTATTTGTCTTTTGGCTTTATGTCTTAAGCAACTGTCCTTCAAATACTTCGAGGCAAGCCCACCAGTTAGAAGTTTCCTTTCTTAAAACAAAATTAAGAACATTTTGCATGAAAAAAAGCTTCGTGAATTTAGAGAAAACTTAAATATCGGGAGGTACAAAAGCAGAAGTGTTAGCTAAAGTAACTACAAAACACAAATAATATTTGCAATCTTAATTACCCTCCTACTCTCTCATACCATCAAACCCCTTCCATGTTCTAGGGCAGTAACCACCTACTCCCTCTAAATCACTTCAGTGAAGCCTGCAAAAGCTAACTAACATTTATTTTCTGTTACAAACATATGCAAATGCATATCCATATGTATAAGCACATAGACACACCTCCAGAATAAAATTCAAAGCCCTCCATCAGCATCCTTAGACTCGTTGCTCCCATCCCAGAGTCTAACTGACTGAGATGTGCATTACAGTAAGTGGGAAAGGGCAAGGTGAAGGTAGATTAATAATAATGATATTGTCATAGAGACTAGTTATAGGCATGGTAGCTTGCCTGTTTAGTCATTTGTCTCTTCAGTTCCTAGAATCTCATGTCTCTTCTACTTTTTCATGCCCACATCAAAAGTATGATTCAAGGTTTGTTCCTGTTGGTGGCATTTCTATTGTTTATTGTTTAATTTCTTCCCATAGAAGCAATCTCAAATTGAGCACCTAGCTAGTGTTAACAGCAATTTGTCTTACAACAGAACCACAATTATCCTCATGGTCCTTTTCATAAGTTCACTTCCCCTTTCCATGCATCTACTAAACAAGCTGGCTTTTGTCTATTAGACACTCAGTATTCTGCAGAACACCTACGTGTGCTCAAGATTTTGCTTCAGTTCCACAACAGTGTGTTTTTTATTCCCTGATTTGAGATGTTGCCGTGGTTCAGTGTGCTTTCTTATGCCTCCTCACTCATCCAAGTCATTCTTTTCCACCCATGAAATGGTTTCTGGACTTGCAACCTGCCAACACCTAAAGAGCTCATGAGGCTTCAATGGAGACACCTCCTGCTTTGTTAAGCCCCTCTGCTGAAAATGCGGTCCCTTAAAATCTCTCTGTCCAAATCTCTCCTCCGCCTTGTTGCTTGTTGACTTTTCAGTCTCTCCTGCCATACAGGATAAAGAGAAAGGCTTATTTTGAACAACGGGCTTGAATGTTGTTCAATGACCAGTGTGACTGCCCCCACAGATAGACACAATAATCAATTAAATCTGGGAAGGAAGCAAAAAATGTATGGGAGTATTTCACTAGCCTTGGAAAATACTATTTTAAAACAATTGAAATTCGATGTATTCTTTTTTTTCAGTGATTTGGTGCAGTGATTAGTATTACAGTATTTGTGCAAACATAATAAAAAGAATTGAAACACAAAATGATGCAAATTAAACAAAATAATAGCATCAGTCACCCCTGAAATCATTATCACACTTGAGAAACATATTAAAATTGAAGTGTATGAGACTTTCCTGGAAATTTCCCACACACTTTTAAAAGACATCTGTTCAAAGCTGAAATGTAGGGTAAATTTCTGGAGGGGGAAAAAAACCAAAAAACCATGTTTCTTCCTTATTCCCTGTATAGATTACACAGTTTAGAGCAATTTCTCTGAGGCACTGTATGACCTTTTCCGCTTCTATGAATATCTCCTAGGCTCTGGGGTGCTCACAGAGAAGCCCTGATTCAGCTCTGTGAAGCTTTTCCATGAGGAACAGAAATGGACTTTTAGCTTGGCTTTCTGTGTCTGCGGACACAGACTCATATTTAACTCATTTGTCCCACTTAAATCAAGTGCCGGTACTAAAGGGACATCCCCCACCACCCACAGGAACCTGATGCTGACTGCGCTGTGAACAAGCTTCATCGCTGTGCTGATATCAGAATAGCATATTGCATGGATCAAAACCACATTAAACACTGCCACATTAACAGAGGCAAGAATTTAATTTAAATGTCATTTTAAATTTCCATTATTAGACTTCCTCACCATTACTACCCTCTTTTTTTTTTTTTCCCTTATTCCAAAGCTGCTGAGTATCTTTACGTTCACAGATTTTAATTTTAATTGCATACTCAACTATCCCAAATTATTAGGCAACGTACCGAGGTAGCAGCAAATTGGCATTATACTGTTTTCTCCATATGGTAAGCAGGTCAAACAATATCACCCATATGCTATATTCCTCTCTGCTGTGAGTAAACCCAATGAATATGGTCTTTGTAGCTCTACAACAGACTGCAGAATTGCTTCAGCAGATCTTGAGGTACCAGCACCCTTTGATATATCAGTCATATTGGACACATTTTTCTCCTAAGATCATAAACAGTAGATCACTAGACATGTATATTCGTATAACTTTTGTCTCCAAAATTAAATTGTTTCTACCAGTCCTATCAAATTCTTGCCATTTTCTCACAATACCAGTGCCTGCAAATTTATGGGGTTTTTCCCGCCTTTGTCCAATATGGTATTTCTCCATATCAATAATTTTCTGCTTTATATCCTTCTGAATCAATTCTGCCTCTGTTTTCTCTCTTCCCTCATTAATAACAGTCTCAACCTCACAAATTTGCAGCCCCTACTTTCCTGCCTTTCAAAGCCAGCTGTAATTTCTGACTCTCCATTTCTAAGCCGTGCTTTAACCCAGCTCCTCCCAAAGAGCCAAGGAGCCTTGATCATCTTGAGCTTATTCTGACCATATGAATGTCTGAGATTCACGGGAGAGGAAAGAGGGTTACAAGTGCTGTCAGTGGCTTCTGTCTTAAAACTGCCAATTTACAAGCATTTTGTTCAGTTCCAGCTCTGAGATTACATTTTAGGCAGCAACCAGAGAGTCTCTGTGGTTCCCTGGGAATAAAAATGTGGGACATGGAAGAGGGATCTTAGAGAAAGTACTGAGGGGGTAACATTTGGCCTATAAAGGAGGAAGATCATGCCTAAAACACACATTAATCTGCAGGGTAAAATGTCCGTTTTCGAGGTGGTGGTGGCAAAACTTCTCTCACCAAGCTTTCCTGTATCTGTGACACAGGTAGGTCCAGGCAAATAAAATATGGTGCAGAGATTTGCTCCTTTATCCATAATTTAGGAATTGCTCTACTTCCTAGGCCAGCCAAGGAAGACATGGTACATCACGAGACACACTCTGTATTACCTATTTCAAGGGATATGCAGGTCCCAAAGGCACTAGGATTGCCTTTGGGATCGGCCTTTGGGATTCCTCCTGCAAATGCTTCTGTACAGAGATGCCTGGATGCAGAAAAAATACCTTCCCAAACCCATGTGGCCGTTTGCATGTGGTCATGTACCACTGCCACCCTCCACAACAAAGCAGTAGGACTGGCTGATGCCCTACAGGAAGGAGTAGCAGCAAGATTAAACGAGAATAAAATGATAATTAGTAACAGAGATGATAGATTTTAGCACATTGGAAAAAAAAAAATCCCCTAAGCATTTAATAAAGGGACATGAGATTTGAAGCTGCACTGGGGGAAATTTCATATTATACAGAGCATTTAAAACTATAACATGATTCAGCTAAATACTTCTACAGAGATGGTAAGGCTCTGATGTTAAAAGGATTGAGTAGGACAGCTCTGAGTCTACCTGCTGCCAGCCCTTTACAGATCCCATGGTGGAGATGTATGCCTAGAAGACAGCTGACCTATCTGATCTACCAAGCGCTGATGAGTGCTTGGGTGTTGGGACAGTCAGCGACACAGCCCATGTGTCACAGTCAACCTCTTCTGAGGGGCAGGTGACAACGAAACAAAACCTGAGATAAAAAATAAAAGAATGAGAAATACAAAAGAATAAGGCAGGTCTGGACAAGCTGTTCTTTTTTTTTCCTGACACGCCTCATTAAGGTATTACGACCTCATAGGCACGAAAACCAAATCGTTATGTGGGGATGAGCTCAGCACGATGCGTTTTATGCAACAAGCTACAGAAGAAAAGGGCTGGAAGCCCGGGGTGCCAGTTTATGACTTCTGAAGCACAAAATCTCTGCTTCAACACAGGATCCCTGTGTGGTGTTTGTTATGTTAGTTTAGCCTCTACCTTCTCCCTCTATTCATAAGCAGGAATATTTCACATAGGTATTTTGAAGATAAATGACATAAAGAAAAATATTATAAGTGGAAAAATACATTGTAGTGGAAGCTACAGATGTACTTTAGATAGCTAGGAGTGTCTAGAGTATTGGACAGGTGTCGAATAAATTGAAAGTAATAATATAATAGATTATTCCACATGAGCCAAAGTTTCATGGAAATGCTGTTTAAATAACAAAAAAAATCATATCAGCTTGTCATTTATTGTGTGTGTGGGCTTGTAAATAACCATCCCAACAAACCAAAACAAAACTCTTTTAGTATATTCCTGAGAGAATAATACTGCTGAAAAAATAACAGAAGCTTTATTTCAACTCAGCCAGCCACAGTTGTAAAAGTCAAATACATTCTGCATATCTGATAGTCACAGACTAACTGGACTTTGAGAGTCCTCAGGGGCATATCTGTCCAGCTCCATGAATTTTCTACACATAATGCAGGTAATCAGTAATTGAAATGTTATGTGGAGCTCATGTAGACAGGATATATGACTGTAGTATGTCTTCTCACAGAGACTTTACAGCTAAAAATGAGAAGATGTTATCTATATCCCTTGTAGAACTTTGAAAATATTTTTTAGAATCTTATTTCATAGTAAAATAAAAGTTAGGAAAGTACATAATTTGGCAGAAAGCTATTAGTGCATTTCAGTGAATGCATAGCATCAGCCAGCTCTATGGGAAAGGCTCTTATACAATTGAAATGGCGAAGATGGCAGCTGTAATTGTGTAGCGTCCATGGGATCAGAGCAAATGGGAAGAAAATCCCTTTTATTGTAAGTCCTTGCAGGTTTCCTTACTTAAATGACAGAGTTTATGCGTACTCTATAGTCTTCCTGGGCAGGAAGATGAATACTTACAGTCCTTATGAATGCTACCTAAACATTGCTTATGAATGTTACGTAAACACTCTTTCTTTCTCATTACAGGACTCTAAATGCCCAGCTCAGCCCTAGAGTGAGAACAAGAACATCTTCTCACTGATGGAAGAGTTCTTCCATCATCACTGTTAGATGTGGATACTTCCTTCTTTTACACAGTTTCATTAATATAATATAATTATCCATGCCATATAATCAGCTTGCTACCTAAAAGCAATTCTTTGACTCACTTAGAAATGACACGAAAAGGTCTTTTCTGGGTCCATCAATGTTTCATATTGTCATTAATGACCTAGGTGATAGAACACGGAATATGCTTATTAAATTTGGAGGTGACATCAAACTGAGAAGCACTGAAAGTACTCTGGAGGGCAGAATAAAAATCCAAAATGATTCTGACAAATTGCATTTCTGTCCCCAAAAAGAAAAAAAAAAAAAAATAGAAGAAGAGATGCTGTCCAACAGGGTTGTGTGCAAGATGTTCACTCAGTCAGGAATAGCCAGCTGTAAAATACAGAATAAGTAGTAGCTGTGTAGAAAACCCACATAAAAGGTTCCAGAGACTTTTGTACATCACAGACTGAACGTGAGTCATCAATGTCACCCATCTGTGAAAAAGGAAAGAACTGGTCTCAGGTAGAAAAACCCAACTGCATCCAGGGAGAGACTATTCCCTGAACTAGCAACACCTCAGCTCAAACACCAGGGTTTTTTTTTGTTTGTTTGTTTTTTTGCACCATATATCAAGAAAATGTGGATCATTTAGAATGGATCCAAAAGAGATCAAAAGGAGTTACCAAAGACCAGCAAAAAACTCCACCAATAGTAAAAGCTTGGATGCACTGGGATTGTAAAACTCTCAGAAACGAAGCATTGGAATAGATTTCCTTGAGAAGCCTTCACTTCTGCCATTTACAGGGGACCTGATGTGTCAGGAATCATAAAATTAAAACTGTCTTAGAGTAAAAAGTTGGCCCAGGTGATTTCTCAAATCCACCACACTTCTATGAACTATGAAGGTTTATGCCGTAATGATTTTCCCAGATATAACCAACAGAAAGAATCACATTATGCAGAGCAGAGGGACTTTTCAACTCTTCTTCATAGTGGTTTATACTTCTTTGAGAAGACTAGGTAAGATGGGATCTTCCAAGCAAAAGATTATAAGGAGACTCCAAAATACTGTTGAGTCTGAGACTCAAAACCTTACAGGTACTTCAGATGTCCACATCTCACCATTTTGATGAGAATCTATTTCAGCTCCAGATAATCTTTAGAAGATTAGGACATGTGTTTTAAAATTCTATCTATTCTCCATCTTGTAAACTGAGAACACTGAAGTCTAACTTATTTTAAAATAAAATTATTTTTTAAAAAATAAAAATAAGCACCTAAATTCAGATCCATTACTGTACTGGACCACTACTGTTTAAAGTGGAAACAAAATGGAGAAAGTTCACACACAAGATGATATCTCATATCTTGACTAAACCTGCATTTTTTTCTTAAGGATTAAATGCAAAGTAAGAGAATTAGATCACAAAGACATGGTTTAGTGGTGGACTTGGATGTGGTTTTGCGGTGGACTTGGCACTGTTAGGTTTATAGTTGGACTCAATCTTAAAGGTCTTTATCAACTTCAGCAATTCTATTATTCCTTATACACTGCATCTATATGTATTTTTTCTATTTCCTGATATTTTGATTAAGCAGATTGGTTTACAAATTTCATATGAAGGTGTTTTTTTATTCCCTACTATATGAAATGTTTCAGCCTTCCAATCTTCATAGAATCATGGAGTCATAGAATGTTAGGGGTTGGAAGGGACCTCTGGAGATCATCAGGTCCAATCCCCCTGCCAAGCAGGACCGTAGAATCTAGGGCAGGTTACACAGGAACGCATCCAGACGGGTCTTGAAAGTCTCCAGAGAAGGA
>JAVSBS010004513.1:132099-148140 GCA_033124195.1 Coracias cyanogaster
TTTTAGTTGCCGCCCCCCCCCCCCCCCCCGGAATCTGCCAAACCCTGGAATCCTGTTATTTCTCTAGTTCTGGTTTTGACTGATGATTTTTTTTTTCCACTAAGTCTCTTTTTCATCAAGTTTATATTTGGTCTCTTTTTTGACCATTTTACAACAATTTTCCATCTGGAAATCTACATCCAGACTAAATTTCTGCAGACTACATAGGCACATTGTCACCTGAAATGCATCTAATTCAGCTGATAATCTTCTCTATGAGGGACTGGTTTGAAGGTCCATTTTTAAAAGAAGTTAGACTAAGGTATAATTGAGAGTTAAGCTTTTAAATATGTCCTGGTGGTTAATGAAGAATAATAGAACCTTTGGCCTAAGACAAGGAAAATGAGATCCTTCATGAGAAAACTAAAGTCAGGTATTATGATGCTTATTAAAGGACAATACGTGTTAAAAATTGTAGGTTGGAATAGCGAATGAATCATTGTGTCACATTATTGTGTTGGTTTCGGATATATACCAAAGATAACTTTATAAGATAAATTCTTTCTAGCTCCTAAGCTGCTGTTAATTCTTTCTTTCATTTGAAAATTCACTTGCAATTACTATTACAGGGATTATGCAAGAGGGTTGTAATACTTTTTGTCTGTCACAGAAGCATCTCTTAGTATAGGTTATCAAACATTTTCTGGATACTTTTTCTAGAGAGTCACTACTGTGAGTCACCTTTAAAGGGAACTATATATTAAAATGGGACTCCTGATTTCTGTATCTGAATCTGTGAACATCATTTGTGCTTCCAGCAGTTAGTACATCTTGGCAACAGCTTCTGTTTTTGTCAGAAATTCTATCTAGGAAAACTTCATCCATTTGCTTAGGATTTCCTGAAGTCTTAAATGAGCTATGATTGAGCTGCTGGACATCTGGAAATCTTGGACAAATACCCACTCAATATGTGCAGATCAGTTTTAGAAACAGAAAAACAGATTGATGCATCTATGATCTAGTCTGTATATGTTAAGTCAGCTGATGCAAGTACGTGTGGTAACTCAGAGACATAAAGAACACTGAATTTACTGCGTAGGAGCAGTGAGTCATTGGACTGAATCTGCAGCGCTGTGAATCAAAAGCAAACAAGCATGCAAATTTTCACGCATGCAGTAAAAGAAACAAAATGCAAAGGGTAATAATGTATGAATATTCAAGATTTACTATATTTTATTTCTTTTATAGTATCTTTTGATTTCATTATACACAAAGTGCAGAGGTGCACAAGATCATACACAGGTTTGTTGAGGTGTGGAGGTTTTTTTCCCTAATAAGGACGGGTAGTACTTCAATTTTAAAAGGTGCAGAAATACTAATAACAAACCACATGCACAGAAGTCACGGGATCAAAATTACCATGTAGTTCTGCAAATAATGCCGTTGGCTATCAACTTGAGGTGGTACGAAGTAACTTGTTCTTTCTTTAAATATATCACAAGATTGCTAATTTCTTATATTTATGTTGCACATCTCATTCAGCTGTATTAGTGCTCTCTGCACAATGCATTAGTGTTACCCACTACCTGCTCAGACCAAGGAGTCTGATGTATTTCTGGTGGTTCCAGTGCCCAGTTTCTGACTGATAAGTATCCTGTAATGGGAACCACTGCAATGACCTCTTAAGCTTGCAGTTCTTAGACATCATTTATTATGTTTTAGTGTAAACAGGAAAAGAGAGAGATACTAAGAGACAGGATGACTTGGGTCCACATAAATATTGTTTCCATGATAAAATTTGTTGCACTGCAAAGTGGAACTAGACTGTCAAAGGGAAAATAGTCTGCTGCTGGAGGACTATATCACCCTAGAAACAAGAGAGTTGCTATGGAAGAAGAGTGACTATATGAATCAAAGGTATTTCTTGAAACTTTGTGTTTGGACGCAGCAACTAGTCTCATGTAAAGCTTAAAAACCAGGCTCAGTCTGGATTATGAAATAATTCATCATCTGTTTTGTTTACTTGAGATATTCCCTGAGAATATTAAAAAATCAAATCTATTCTTTTTGCATATAATGGCTGTGTTTTCAGCACATGTATGTGGGTGTAACTTTTTGAACTATGTTTCCACAATGAAAGCTTTAGAACAACAGTAACAGCAGAGAGCCATCTATATTTGCTTAAATGAGCTTCTGCTGTCATTAGCATATTTATAGAAACTGAAAGGGCTGTGGATGCAGTTTAGGCAGATATTTGTTTACATTTTAAAGAGATAATGATGCAATGTTCCCCAAGCTTATGTGCAGTCTATAATAATAGTTATAATACTCATACAAAAATACAAATTATACTCCAACATATGTATCCCATGGCAATTTGTTGTCTTCTATATTTTTAAACTACTTGGAAGATTAATGATCTCCTAAGGTACTACTGCTTGCATCATTTTCACACTAGTTTCTTTTATATTTGTATGACTACTAGTGATGTATTCTAATGTTCTAGAGCTGATTCACTTTTTCCTCCAACTTATGCAAGCTGAAGATCAGGACTATAGTTACTTGGTGTCATCTGAACTATCCATCTCAAATGGAACCACCAATACAGAGGACAGCAGAGTCATTTTAATCTGTTACTAGCAACACACGAGACGTATTGATAACAATGATGTGCAGTGGCAGTATAGAATCATAGAATGTTAGGGGTTGGAAGGGACCTCTGGAGATCATCAAGTCCAACCCACATGCCAAGCAGGACTATAGGATCTAGGGCAGGTTACACAGGAACGCATCCAGACGGGTCTTGAAAGTCTCCAGAGAAGGAGACTCCACAACCTCCCTGGGGAGCCCGTTTCAGTGATCTTCAAGAAAAACTTTCCTATACACTGAATTTACTCAGCCTTACCGTGATGTTGTCTAAAATTCCAGTACAGAATAAACATGTTGCAAGAAAAGAAATATATTTTTTACATTATGCTGTAGTTGCTAAACAGGTCTATTCTGTTTTGTAGAAAAACATATGGAAAACTTATTTTGGAATAAAAGTACGGAGTGTGGTGCATGGCATATAGCAAAAGGAGAAGATTTTTTTTCAATACCTACAATCGTTAGGCTAGACATAAACCATGGAAATGGTTATAGGGAAAATTTCACTGTATATATATATATATATAAATTATTTATCTTTAATATTGGGCTATACATAGCAGTTAAAGCGCAATATCCATCGTAACGTTCACTGGTTGATTCAGATTTTAATGGCACCTCTTCGGTAATGTTGCATTTGAAATCTCTGAGCATAGCACTCAGGGAAAATCCAGTCAGCAAGAAAAAATAAGACGAGAATGTGAATGTGCTTGTGAGCTATCCAAGTAACATGCTGGAAGACATTGTCCTTGACAAGCACAAAGAAAAGCCAAACACCTGTCTGCCTATTATCCACTACCAATCTCTTTTTAATATCAAACACCTCCGCATTTCAACAGATACTTCAGTCCGTAAAAACACGGAAAGAGAACAAACCCTTCCATACTACTACATATTGTAAACTTCACACAATCATTTTTAAAAACCAGACCAGTAATGGGAAGGGTAGCAATTTGGTTTTGGAATCCTAAGTCCAAAGTCTTCTCTAAGTCAGTATTTTATCTCACCCTCAACATGGGCAGATTTTCCAACGTAGAAAAAACACTTGTTGTTTTTACTTACTGAGGAACTGCATGTTTGACAAATACTTGCTCACAGAAACAGGATAGAAATCTAAAGGAAGACATTTTTTATGATGAGAGTGTGTCCTGGTTTAAGCTGGGATAGAGTTAATTTTCTTCCTAGTAGCTGGTACGGTGCCGTGCTTTGGACTTAGTATGAGAATAAAGTTGATAACACACTGACGTTTTAATTGTTGCTAGGTAGTGATTACACTAAGTCAAGGGCTTTTCAGCTTCTCATGCCCTGCCAGCAGAAGGCTGGAGGTGCACAGGACGCTGAGAGGGAACAAAGCCAGGGCAGCTGACCCAAACTGGCCAAAGGAATGTTCCATACCATATGACATCATACTCAGTATATAAACTGGAAGGAGTTGCCTGGGGGTGGCGATCACTGCTCAGGGACGGGCTGAGCATCAGTCAGCAGGTGGTGAGCGATTGCATTTTGCATCACTTGATTTGTATATCCTTTTATCATTAGTATTATTATTTTCTCTTCCTTTCCTGTCCTATTATACTCTCTTCGCCTCAAGCTTTGAGGCGCACTTTTTTTTCCCCCAATTATCTTCCTCATCCTACTGCTGGGGGTGGGGAAGGAGTGAGAAAACATTGGTGTAAATGCTTTGTTGCTGGCTAGGGTTAAAACATCACAATCCTTTTGTGACTTTTTCCTTGCAGCTCATGTACCCACGCCTCTAGACTCGAGGTAGATTTTTCCATCCCGCTTCCTCATGGCCTTTCCATGGTTATGCAGGTCAAAATACAGGGTGGCCCATGGTGTGCACCCATTATATCCTCTCTCTTGAACAGGGGAACGCTTACTCCTAATAGCTGAGACACTTATCTGTACAGGTGAGGAGTAAGCCAAAAACAGGACAGGGTGCTGAAACACTGGCCCAGGTTGCCCAGAGAGGTGGTAGATGCCCCATCCATGGAAGCATTCAAGGTCAGGATGGACAGGGCTCTGAGCAACCCAATCTAGTTGAAGATGTCCCTGCTCAGTGAAGGGGGATTGGAGTAGATGACCTTTAAAGGTCCCTTGCAACCCAAACCATTCAATGATTCTATGATATGCAATGATAAACAATGCTGATCTTGACTGGATTACTTACAAGCAAGGACTTGCAGGAGGAAGTGGTATTTCCACACTACCCCTCTCATAAATACTGTACTCCCACCAGGACATGAGCTGTAGGATTTTACCAGTAGGAACACCACAGAAGTTAGCTTGATGCTTTATGCTCCATGTTTTAATCAGAAATAACCACCAAACTTCTCCCCGATGCATGAGATCTTCAGGATATATTTCTAAACCACATCTTCACTGATGCATGTGGTAATTCAATGGGTTCTTAGCAGAGAAAAATATATAGTAATATAGTTTGGGTGTGGGCAAAGATCTTCAAATGTATGCTCTGCATTTACTAATAGGAGCACAAGGTCTTTTCAATACTGGAATAGAATTTTTGATGAAGTGCCTGGTGGCGAATTTGAAATACCAGCCTGGGGGCCCCAAAGAGACATAATTCATTCCAGTAGCTAGAACAAATCTAGCTTCTACATCCATTCCTCTAAAGTCATTATTGACCCAAGGGAAAATGCTAGCCTTAAGCAAGTTTTAATAAAGACTCTGGTGGAGTAGTTTCTGTAACACTAAATGCGATAATGAGAAACAAGCCACTTAGCTGTACTAGACCTAGGACCTGTATAAAACCCAAAAGTCAGTTTTCTGAGGTTCTTGGGATTCTTTCCAGAGATGAAACAGGCATCCAAAAGAGATTTAATTACCTTGTTCAGTAATTTGTTACATAAAAATCAGTCAGGCTTAACTGGACCAATATTCTGCTTGTCCTATATGAGCATAATTTATTTTAATACTGTTTCTGTGAAGTAAAAATGTCCATAGACTAGGAGTCAGGGTTGAAAATTGAGGTTTTTACTAAACCCATAGAAGTTTAGACAACATCTAAATGTGGCCTTAAACACTGCTCTGCTTTAGAACTTTTTGCAGTTTAAACAATAAATGTTTGTATCTGTCTGTTACTACAAGATTGGGTATCGAGCAGCATCACTGAAGCTCCAGATTGTGGCAGTTTGAAAGTTTCTTATACAATTATGGAAAACTCTATGGATGAAGTAGGTAAACAACAGCAAAATCTGATAAGTAGCATGTATCCTTCTGAAGTTAGGCTTACTCATTTTTTTTAAAAATAAAAATTAACTGTCCCTCCCTGTGCCCCTTTTTAACCATCAACTGCAAAAAAACCCCTTGTTAGACACAGAGGAAGTGATTTGAAAATTAAACTACAGTCTCGATACAGAGAGATAGAGAAAGGATCCTTTGTGTGACTGTTATGATCATTAGTCTCCATCCCAGGCAGAGCAAGCACAATCTTTTGTGCCTGTTGTTGATGCCTGGCATTCATTCACAGAGAGATGCTTTGTTTTATGTCTTCAAATTCTACAGGCAACTCTTTAAATTGTGAAAGTCAGCGAAGGAAAACAGAGAAATAGACTCCTCTGCACCGATGCTTTGGTAATACAATTGATGGGATGGAATAAAAGCACAAAGAGTGAATACAGCAGCTCTTTGAGCAAGAGGTGGAAACTCAGAATATTCTCGTGTCTAATAAAACGCAGTAAACCCCTGGTCCTACTCTTGCCGTCACCCAAGGCAAGCTGCATCTAGGTACATCGTTATCAAAGTCACAAAGAAATATCATTTACAACTTCTTAAAAGTCTGATCAAGTATTTACTGTGCATAGCAAAAATAAAAATACTTTAACATTAACAACGGGGAGGTATGGACTACATGCTTGCCAGTCAAACCATCAAACTTAAAGCCAGTATGCGGTATTTGCAGCCAACCCATTCATTTATTTCACATAAAAAGAAGTTTGGGGTACTAATCCTTTTTATGAAAACTCCTAAAATAGTTTTTAAAGTTATGGGGAAATCAGTGTGTGCTTTATGATCCAGGAGGATTGGTGCTTATAGGCTCTTTTTGGTACCTTTGGAGTTCAAATCAGATACTGGGTGGTGATTTCAAGAAAAGTAAAATTGAATCACATTTCTGTGAAACTTGTAGCCATTTATATAGCTGAGATGCTGGGGGGGTAGGGGGGGTGGCGGGCATAGAAAATATTTCTAGTTTGAATGGAGATTAAATGTCAAGAAGACTGGAGTTGCCATCTACTGGAGTGTGCAAAGAATGACAACTGACATGTAAAAATCCTGAACTGAAAGCATTAGTCACAGTAACAGTCTAGATACATCATCTATTGCTCCATAACTAAAACTAAATAAAATAAATAATAATAAAAAAATATCCAAAGACAAGAAATAATCCTCCACTCCTGCAGGTAGGAAGATGCACGAGGAGGCTGTGTTGAAAAATAATCTTATTTGCCTATGTCTTCTATCCACATTCAGCAAAAGATTATATTTATCACTTCTCATCAGAACACAGATAATTCCGCTCTCTAGCTTCAAAAGCACAAAACAATGTCAGAATCTGAAAAGGAGAGAATGCTAAATTCTTCAGATATGACCATCTAATCACTGCTGCATTTTTAAACCACCACTTTTTAACGCAAGGTACTATTATGGAATATCTTCAGTTGATGAAACACTGACAAAGAAAGCAAAAATCTTCTTAGAGTTGCTTATCGTCAAAAACAGTTACTCAATATTCACTGTGCAGCTCCAATAATGTGTAATAAGTTCATATGCAAAAAAAAAAAGTATTCACTCATGTTGATAGATGATCTAGAGTAGAATTCTTATTCCCTACCTACAGGTCTTGTAAAAGACAAATTCTTTACATAAGCAAAATAAGTGTTTACAACTGGGCAGGCAGACAAAGCAGAGCTCTCCAACGCAGTTCAGAGGAGATAATAAAGAATGAATGTCCTTAAAGTGCTCTGAATGAAATGACACCAAATTAGAAGGAGACATTTTCTTGATGACAGCTACAGCCTGGAAATTCAGTGTATTTGTATACATGAGCAGGATGTGCCCCACCTCACAAGACCAAAACCTACTTAAAAACTATGCACAGGCACTAGCATTTGGTGAAAGCAGTTTAATATTTTCTTGTATTTAGTGAAGATGTTTATTAGTCTCTTACTAAATGTAGAGTACAAAGTGACCAGACAGAAGTATCTGACATATGAACTATGGTATTATGATTAATGGAGTTCATACAGAAAGGGTTATTTCTCTGGAAAACGTCAGATTGAATAATTACTGGAATTAATCCCAAAGGGCTTCAGAAAATTTTCTGCCTAGTTTCAAGTCACATTTTTATCACATTTTTCTTTTGGCTAGAGGGCAATCTTTAATTGAAGTTTTAAGTAAAACAAGTACTGTAAGCAATTCATCAAACATTATGAAAAATGATGTATTTCTCTAACAGTCTTTGAAAGTAGCTAATTCACTTTTTACCCTCATCTCTAGGCAATACAGCAAAATTCTATCAATAAATAAACTGGTTTTCTTCTGCTGCTGAAACAAAAAAAGCATACTGCCCCTGTTTTTTATGCATCAGGGTAGGTATAGAATAACCTAGAGTTGATATATTGGAATATTACTGGCAATATTATTGAAATAAGTTGGGAGCAGATGATAGCATTATTTGGTCTCTTGGATTTCTTAAATCTAAGCAGTATTTAATGGATCCAAGGGTGCCAGCAAATCCAGAAAGTCAGAGAACACATCTCAAAAGACTCAGAGCTGAGTGTGTTTCAGGGAAGCACCCCAAGGTCAGCATTACTCTGCAGTGTCACAGCTGCATCCAACAAGCTCTGTGGTCCAGCAGACTGAGGACCAAGAAAAAGCAGCATGAATCAAAGGTTTTCAGGCTTGGGTTTTGTTTTGGTTTGTTTTTTTTGAGATAAATGTTTTATAGCTACTGTCAATGTGATCTTCTCTGCGTAGAAGTCAAAGAAGCAAACACCACCCAGCTCCATCACTCTGGCACTAGGGAAGATTCTTCCCGCTACATTTTCTATGTCTTCTAATGTTCAGCACCTTCATGGCCTTCAGGGGCAGGGAAACAGCTAGAAATGGCTTCTGCTGACCTAATGTCAGTGCACAGTCCAAGCTCAGCTAGCAAAATAGGCTGCAGAAAGACAACATGACTAAACCTGTTGTAAAGATTACATAGCTAGGCACAGCATAATTCACTAATTCTAGTCCAACAGTTACTGCCTCGAACACCCAAGCTGGTTATTATTGTATTCATTAGGACACAGCAAAAGATTATCCATGCTGGGCATTGTGCAAGGACATAGGAAGAGACAATCCCTGAAATTAAGAGCTGGAAACAGAAAACAAGCCCTAGATGTAGGAAGAACAAGGGCACAGAACAAGCAAAAAAATTATATATAATTAGAAGCAGCAAAATGAGGATAAGGACACAGAGTACTGCTTCCAGGATTTTAAAGCTAGGTATCTTTAATGCCTCTCTCCCCAGACACTGCTAGTTCCATTTTTTTTAAGTACGGAAACAGTATCCATTTGCCATCGTCACTCCCCTCCTCATCTCTGTTGTCATTTTTGGCAATCACTATCGTAGCTTAATTAATCACCTTTTGTCCCCTACCTGCTGATTTCCCCAAATGGGACCCTGTTGAGCAACGCATGTGGTGACACCAGCCCAGTCACCGGAGGCTGAAGGACGATGCTGGGGGAGATTTGGGAGCAGCTTCTCTGCCCATCATCCAAAGGGCTGGAGGGAGAGGGAGAATAACCGGCTACAACGTGCCGTGGGACATGAACCCTCAGCCAGCGTTCGTAGGCCACACCAAAGAGGCGTGCGGTTCAGGAGTTTCACGTCAATGATTTCCCACGTCTTTAGGAGTGCTGTTAGGAACATTACTGATGTGATCATGAAAAATGGCTCTTCTTCCACAGCCATGTGTGCAACGTACAGTATCCACTTAGATACATAAACACCTTCTCACAGACAAAAATCTCTGAATAACGAGGAAAGAGCTACACTATGTCTTAAGGCACGGGCATTTCACAGGTACTGACCTTTGATTTTGATTTAGAGGCTCAAACTAACAAAGCTTGGCTCTACACCAAATCTGAAGACAAAAATCAAGCACTCTCTTGTCAAATTATAATTAATTTGCACTACAAAAAAAGGGCAGAAGTAAGCCAAGTGTTCTTTAGAAATGGTCTCTAGAATTCAAAACGCAGAGTAAAATCTCCTATATCTTGAAAAACAGGCTGATCTTTTCCTGTCTTTTTGAGTGGATTACACATCTTTGCACTCATTTAAAACACAAATTGAGTCTTAAGACACAATAAGCTCTTCATTTTACATGAATATTAAAGATTCAAAATTACAGGAGTAGGAGAGGAAACATATCTGAAGTGAACCTTACAGCCTTGTTACTATTTGCCCCTCAAATATGCTGTTTCACCTTTACAAACATGGGTGATTTGGGGGTAATTTACATTTATATTATTATATGTATGTTGAGATTGTAGTTCTCATACGCTTTCTATATTTTCACAGGTAAATTCAGGATCTTTGGATATCTTATTAAAACTGACTATACCTTTCTATACATTCATTGAGAGTAAAGGAGCAACATAAAGCTTTGATTGCATTGTATGTTTCTTCCTTATAAGACACAAAAAGTCTTTAGTACAGACACACAAACCTGTTAAAATAAAACAGAACAAGAGTCAGGAAGGCACATTTCAAAAGCTGCCATTGGATCTCACAGAATTAAATCAGCTGTTGAGCAAAGCTGGGTTTCTAAGATTACACACGCACCACACACAAACCACCCCCACCATATGAAACTATTCAGTATTGCCTCAGCATTCTTAAATTTGGTTTGGGTTTGTTTTTTTTTTAAAAAAAGGTCAGGTTATTATTTTTTTTTTAGAAGACATGTCTATCTTTTGTTATGCCTCTAGATACGTCCTTCGAAGCCTCCTGACCCATGATTATTGCTCTTAGACATTACATCAGTTGCAAATAACACGTAATGAAGCCATAAATATTTCAGGTAGTCAACAAAGCATCTTCTTTAAGTTTGCAAAAATCACAATGACTTCTATCTGAAATGTGAATCCTCAACCTGGTTTCTGCATTATTACTTCTAAGTACGACCTAATGACTCAGATTTCATCTAATCTCCCAATTAGACACAACACGTAAACAACCACGACTTCCAACAATTTTTATCCTGCATTTTCCCTTCAGATTATGGATATCATCAGAGTAGAAGGACGGAAACATAAAAATCCTGTCTTCTCCATCTGCCAAAATATACCAAGAAGCACACATAACTGAGAATAATACAGTCTGCCAAAGATCCGATTGCCTGTTTGCTATAGGCGCTCTGCTTCAATCCAGCAGCTATTTCCATGACTACATAATCTAGCCCATATTGTTCAGGTCTTCAGTAAATCCAGGAGTTAGAGCTTTGAAAATTTCACATTATATTATTTCCAGGTAATATTATCCAAAAGTACAGTTTCCCTGTAAAACTCCCATTGGAGTCAATTCAAATGGATATGTTCTGCGATGGAAGAGAATTCAATAAAAGCCTTTATTTGATTTCAAAATACTAGTTTAGCACTGACTTTACCACCAACCTATACTTCTTGCAACAATGTATCTACAAATGCCAGCGTAAGGTTTGTTATCTTTTTTGATAGTGCTTTAAAATACATTTGGAAAGGAGCAAAAGAAGTGGATTAAGAACAATTGGTTGTTTAATACTGAGAAGAACAGATTTTCTGCTCTGGGAAAATTTTCCAAGAGCAGTTCATCCATTTGTAAAAAGACTTTCCAGGAGACTGCCAGGAACAGCTTTTAATTGTTCATTCTAGCTTTGAATAATTGAATTCATAAATTCCTTTCAATTCTCTCTACTTCCTGCACCCTGAAAGTCTGAATTGTTTATCGCCACAGAAGTTATGTTGTTGAGAAAAAGAGTGAGCTTCCCAACATAATGTAAATGACTTCTTTGCAGCAGGAGTTTGTCGGCACGGTTACACCTGCATCCTCAAGTGGGACTTGCCAGCTTTCTGAGCAACACAAGATATTCTGGAGAAGGACACAAAAAGCCAGTAAATCATGGACATATGCTGTGCCTAGGGCCATAACGGATTTGGCTACAGAGGAGATATTTCACAGTCTGACCCTGCTATTCTGTCACTTTGTGGTGTATTCATGGCTGCACCATCATCCAAGCTCTCATAGGCTTGAGTAAATACACCAAGGTAAACCAGCCAACCAACCAACACAAGCTTCAATATCCACCTTGGATTAGCTACCTCCATGTAAGAACAGAATCCTTTCAGTAAAAAGGAGTCTTAAAAACACATATAATTCAGCATTATAGTTTATTTTAAAATAGTCCTGTCAACAATACAAGAGGGCAGAGTAGATGTATTCAAGTGTATGGATGAGCTGTGGCCCTCTTTGCTCTTAAGCTAACTGGAGAACAATTACAGTTCATTGGCTGGCAGCTCCAGAAGTGCTTTGGAAGGTCTTGAGATGAACCTGTCCGGAGTGTCCAGCTTAGTATTTCTAAAGCTGGAACTAATTGGTTTCCCATTAAATATGGTGAAGCAAAACCTTTACAATCGCTAATCATTGCATTCTACACATGCTTCCTCCAAGACCTCCCGCGATATTTTTGGAGATATAAATTAGGAAGAGTTAACTGAAAACCAAGGCTAGATTTCCATTTACCCTATTAACCAGAAGTTCCAACAGCTCGGTAACTCGGCTGTAACACACCAGTTTTTGCTTAACGAGGATGCCACATGATCTTCAGGAATGTGTTGATTAATCATAAAAGGATAGATTTTACTTGTCATTTTTCTATTAAATCTAAACTTTCACAACCAATAACACTGCTCAGGGCTTTGACAGCACATCCAGAAATTCACAGGCAACTTCACAGCTACTTAAGAGATGCAGTAACTCTTTAGCTTATTCAAGTATTCAAGCAGCCTATCAGTAATAAATGGAGAAGACTCTTCATCTTATCACTCATATTTTCTAAAAATTGACATTTCCACATTGCATTGACAATTCTGCACATGGGTCTTTATAGAGCTGTACATGACTACCTGCTATTGAATGGGGCTCGTGATGAGGATGGAGTGACTGTAACAAGAGAGAAAAGTGTTTATCACATTGTCAAAAACATAAGCATAACTATTATTTAAAGGTAGTTAACAAATCTAATGTGTCTGTTCTGCATTGCCATAATTCAATGCTAGTTATCATTATTACCTTGACATCTTGAATCACCAGAAGTATTTCGGTCAAAAGCCTGGGCAATACAGTGCATTTTTATATTTACTAAAAGAGACATGTTACATAGGTGATGGACTTCTTATCAGCTGAAAACTTGAATTCTGTATAGAAGGGACAGCCAGCCAAATGCCAGGGATGACCGAGATATAAATAACGGGGAAATAACAGATTTAATTTTCTTTACTTGAAGTCACCTCTTTTCTGCCCTTTTCTGTTTTTAAATGTTTCTTTTATACAAAATGCCACGGTTCAGTGCTCTTGAAAATTAAAGACTACCATGTAAGATCAAGGTTTGAGTCTGTCCATTCATGAAAGGAAATTAAAATCACCACTAAAAGACCCACTTTTTATTATACTGATAGAAACCACTCAGAAAATACCAGAGAGAAGAAATAGACTCAATAGTTAATATACTGTTTCATCTTTCTGTGTCAGTTAATTTATTAAAAGAAGTACATATGCACAGTTAGACATCAGTGGCCAGATTCTGATCTTATTCACTTTATCTCAACCCCATCTGTACTGGATGGTCAACTCAGGCAGGTTAAATATCCAGGCACAAACAGTAATGCCACTCAATACAAGGAATTATGGAGGATGAAACGATTCTCGGGATAATTAAATGTTATGTGACATCAATGTGAACACAATATTAAAAATATATAGATGAAATACATACAAAAAATGTTTTCCTTTCTCAACCTGAACAATTTTGACAATCACTGCAGGTTGTTGCCAGTGAATTGCACTTCCCATGACTCCAAAAAATAGTTTCCTGGCTAAACTTTCTAAAACTTTACTCATGTTGTTCTTCTGTAACCTACTTTACATTGATTTAATCACTCTCCTTGAAACACATATAAACTTAGTTTGCACTTCTTAAAATGTTTTATAATAGCACATTTAATAAAGCTAATTTGAATCTGCTAATTTATAGAGATTTGCCACAGGCTTTGAAACTTCAGAAAATGTGTAAACTTAACAGTTTGGCTGTGATAACAGCTCAGACAGTGGAAATTAAGCATTAACATTACAATCATGTTCAAAGTGGACTCCTAGGGTTTTTTTTTGCAAAGAAAGTGCATTTCAAGAATGTAGAAGAAAACCAAATTTGCAAAAGATTTATCAGGTCTAAGACATGTCTTCATCCAAGTTTGCCTTTTCAGTTCTTGAATTGGTCACTACTCTGCCTCAATATCACAGCCTCAAACATACACTGAGGTCTCTCATTTTAAGATTACCTGGCTTCTTTTTTTACAAAGAAATTTTGGACAACAAGAGCAGAGTCTCCCATGCAATAGACCTCTGGCAGAGCTGTGAGATAACTGTGCTTAGGGCCATTAATTCTGGGTCCCTAACTCTATTTGTCAGTCTTCCAGCTGATGCTATATAGGTTTGCTGCTGTCTGCTCTAATTTCTACCTCTGGAAACCAAAGGATAATAGATTATATGCCAGTGTGCGAACAGGCTGATTGGTTGGGATCCAAGCTGTATCCCAGGTGTTAGCAAGAAGAAGCAGTGAAAAAAAAAGTATTCAGCTCTTCACAGTGATGTATCAAGGAGTTTCACCTCCACTAGAGGAATTCTTTGGTTTATTCATAGCATTTAGATGGTAACTAAGTGATCACCATCTGATTTGCAGAAAATGTCAGCTTTCCTTGAAGATATAGATTTTTAGGGCTACAGTTGCAGATCTCTCCCCAAATTGTTATATGGGAGAAGGCATTAAGACCTCCCCCATGAAGACTTGTAAGGTTGCAGCCTTTTAAGGCGTAGAAGCTTTTTTCAGTATCTCTAAAGTTCAAATCATCTTCAGATTTTTTTTTTTTTTCCTGCTAATTGCATCAAAATATTCAGAAATGCAATCTGGAATATATTCTTGGACGTGCTTTTTTTTTTTAGTCTCTGCTGCTTCAATGCGCTTTCTCTTGGTTCTGTCATTGCTTGCCCTCCTGCTCCTGTGTACTGAGAAACAGAATCAAGGTGCAGTGCAACCAGTGGACACTTGCATAAACCTCCTGCTTTGGATAAAACAGCTTGATCTTGGGAGAGAAAAAACACATTCAGCTTTCCTGCCTGAACGCTAAAACATATGAGAGGCTTATATACTGTTAAAGAATCACATTTTTGCTTTGAGACCACTAAAGCAAGGGCTGTGAAGAGCAGAAAAATGTAACTAAATTGAATTGGGAGCATAAAACCACATTGATTCCCAGGTTCAGGAACCCCAGTCAAAGTGTTTTGTATTTTTAATTTATTTAAGCCTTTTTTTTTTTTTTTTTTTGCAAATACATTTGCAATGAATCTCCTTCACAAAATTTTATGCACGAGACCTTAAGTTTTCCAGGACTTCTGTAAAACAACTTTTACTGCATCAAATTACTGCATTCCTTGATCTGTACCAGTGCACACTCACAGCAGCCAGCCACACTCAAAGGCAACGAGAGCAGCTCTAGGATTTTGCAGGTCTGCAACAGATACTTCAAAAAGAAGATTTTTTTAGAGAAAATAATACAGTCATGAAAAAGAGAGCAAACGTAACGGCTTTGCCCTGCCTCCAGTGTTTCACAACTGATGTTGGCTTAAAATTAGCACAATCTTCTGCAATAGTTGTATTTCCATGTGAAACTTCTTCAGAGAGAATTCATGCAGAATCGTGAGCTGTCAGCTCTGATCGCATTCACCAGCACCCAGGCTTTAGACTCTCTTTCATAATAGGAAAAGATGGCCAGCGTTTTCCTGACAGAAGTATCATATATTTTTCAGTCATTAAAAATTACAGAGCGAGCTTATTGTCAACGCATTTCCCATAGATAATGAGGGCTGCAAATTACCAGGCAAGGATTTTTTTTTGGTACACGGAACAGAAACCAGCACAATTTGCAGAACTTATTAACTAATTGGGTTTTAAACCCCTTCTTTGCATGCTGCCGACATGGTCAGAGTAACATATATCAATCTTATTCCAAAAGCACAGTAATCTTTATGCTGCAAGAATAATATAGTTTTGTGTGCCGTAGCGTACACTGCAAAAAAAAAAAAAAAAAAAAACAAAC
>JAVSBS010004513.1:148240-179140 GCA_033124195.1 Coracias cyanogaster
CTGGTGCAAAAAATAGGAATTAAAAAAAAGGAACAGTTGTACAGAAATGGGAACAGCAAATTAATTTTGTACATGTATCTCTATAAATTTTTAGATTTAAAAAGCTGCTCTTTAAGGAACAGCATCTGGGACAAGGCACAGCATGCAGTGGAAACAGCCCTCTTAATTTCCTACTCATGGATCAGTCACTGAATATCAATGTTTCCAACCAACATGCACAGCTAATGTTCCCTGGAGAAACTGAGGCTGGATGAAGCCTCCACATCCCCCTGCTTCAAATACACACAGGTACCTCTTGGTCAGCTATTGTGTCCTCCGTGTTCTGCAGAACAGGTGCTAAAATTGGAAGAATCCCCATTTTGACCAATGTCTCTGAATAATGCAGTATAACAGACCCTTTTCTGTTTCTCTCTTCTAATAATCCCATCCTTCAACATTTTATGCTTGGAAGGAGCTGAGATGCTAAGCTGAGGACTGACGAGGAGTTGTGCTCTGTTTCTGGTGGAGGTAACACCAAACACTTTGTCAGGACTATTTGTTTTGCTTAAGTCGCTGTTCTCAAAAACAAACAAACAAAAGAAACCTGAAAAAGTAGCGAAAATCCTTCGGCTGCACTTTCAAGGAGCCTGCTACATCTTTAAGCTAATAAACTCCACAGGCTGTGGTTATAGGGAAGATGAGAAATAGCAAGGGTTTAAGTTTGGTTTTCGCTTGTAAAATCTTTCCATCACTCAATTTTCTCAATCTCTGCTTCAAATGCCATCCTTACTAGTTTGTTTCCTTTTTTTTTTTGGATATAGGTTAATTTTTGTATCAGGTAGACAAACTAAGTAACCCTTTCTACAAGTGATTTCCAAAGGAATTTTAATTAAGAAATTTTAATTAATTTGTAACACACTATGCACTCCTGTCTGCATTTTAATAATTAAAGCAAGGTCACTGCCCTTCTCTAGGTTATTCTCAAATTACCTGTTAACCACCTAAGACCACGTCTTGCTTTATCTTCCAGAGGCTTTTGGGGAAGACTTAATACCAGTCTAGATGGAGTACAAAGCTAGTAGCTTTATGTTCCTTTTAATATGTTGTCATTAATCTATTCAACTGAAACTAAATAAAAACACAACAAACAAGGCACAGTTTGACTTCTCACATCTTAAATTTTAAAAATGAACCCATTTTCAATGTCTTCATAATTTTACCTCATTAAAAATATTTAGAAAACAGATTATCCAAATGATTTGTATATAACAACATAAGAAATTTGTTCTTCCAGCATAAAATTAGTTCATTACTATCCACAGTCAGAGCAAGTTTGATAGTCTATCCCTTAACTGATGCCATTTCAGACAACACTTGTATTCATAATTCCTGCTGTCAAGACAGTTGCAAGAATAACAATATAAGGAACTTTAAAATATAAAAAAAAGCACTGGAGTGCTATGGGGATGAGTGCAAGTCAAAGGAAAAGCTTACAGGGAAACCTAAAGAAAACTAATTCTCTGCTCAATGTGGAAATACAACATCCAGGCTGATCTGCTAAGGACATCTATTTTTCCATCAATACTTAGATAGAGGCACATAAGTATTTCTGCCAATTACAGAAGTGACTGCAAGTGTGACTTGGAGTATTTGGCTGAGCACCTCATACCGGGGGGGAAATCTTTACCTATCGTTTAAGTGCTATAATGTGCTAAGTTCCATATAGGAAATGCATATTTTTAGGCATTGAACTTACTCTCCTCAATCTTACTCTGTCAAATAATAAGGGTTTTTTTCTCCTAGATTTCTCCTCACACTAGACAAAAGGCAAACCCTGATTTTCAGCTAAAGAGCTGTAAGTTTCTACAAGCTGACAAAAAAGGGCTTCTTCAGTGTGACAGCCCAGTGTAACCTGTGATTTTCCCTTGAATGCCATTACTGGGGTAAATTAAGTGTCAGGTTCCAGACTAATTCATCACTTATTAATTAACAATATCAATGATTCTTTTTTCATTACAGATAACACATTTTACAGGCTACCAGAAGCATTTTTTATTACTAAAGTTATCTCAAAGGCTCTTCTCCAATGGCTGCCACAATTAAAAAAAAAAAAAAAAAGAAAACATTCCATAATAATTTTAATGAAAGATCATTTTTCCCTTCACTAAAATTAAATCTTAGAAGCCATTTAATTAAATTGAATGATAACTGAATGCCTTTAACCATGCAAAGAATCAAAACTAAGGATGCTCTCTCCCCACACACTAAAATGCGGCATGCCATTGAGTTACCACAGGGAAGCAAATCTTAACAAAGCAAACTATTCTGAGCAGGTGGTTTTTATTCACAAATAAGACCCCTCTTCAATAATTGCATTTCTTTGCATTTTCAACCACAGATTTTCACCTGTGTCCTTCTGTAACATGCAGAACAACAAGCGGTTCAGTTGTGACCACATGCTCTGAACAGCAGCAAACAGGAAAAGTTCAAAACCAGGTGCAAGTTCTGCTTGATACTCTCACTGATTTCAGTAAAAAAAATACTAAGCTTTATGCTAACTGCCTGCTGAAGTCTCCTGATGTGCCTTACAAACACCACACACCTTACTTCAATAAATCATCCTGGCCCCGGCTGCCGCTTTTCGAAATGTAGTATTTGCACACTTTTTGTGCAACTTCTGCATGATGTTTAACTGTACAGACAAAGACTGCTTGCAATCAGCAGTAAACACTTAGCTGGAGCGATTTATTTTTCTTTTTAAATAGTGTATCGATTTGCTTCTACTTTAGAAGTTTCATCTAACCTACAGCTAACTTTGTATGAGTTTGCTTTCCCCTTCCAGGAGTTAAAAAGAGAAAGTTTCTTTATATTTCAAATATCATTTGCTAAGTCTCTTGTGTGTGGATTCTGTGCTTCCAGAGGATTAAAGAAGAAATTTTATCACTGAAAGAATAGGAAAATAGATTTGCAGATGTAGCAGTCTTGTAAAACCCAGGGTTCAGAAAAACATTCACGCTACCATAAAGAAGGAAAAGTCATTTCCCAAATTGTCCCAAGTCTCTTCCTACAGAGATTAAAAGGACAATGATGCAACTCCTACGTGACTCCTTTCAACTGCTTATAACAACAGATCAGCTTCAATTCCATTCCTGTGATTAAGCTCCCAGGATAATTTCACGCCTGTCTCTTGGTTCCTATATTCGTCGACGTTAGGCATTTTTTTGCAAGGTGAACACAAGTTATTTTATTCAAAGGTGTGAAAAAAAGAACTGGTCCTTGATGCATTAGTCAGGTTTCCATCGCCACAAAGTAAAGCATCAATTGGGATTAAAACTCTAGAAATCACTTTTTTTTTTGAAACTCTTGCCAACTGCATAATTATGCCCCAAATGATTTTCTGCCAGGTGGTTTGGCTAACAGATGGAATGGTATATTTGTTCACTCTTCATAAACCAACTTCCATTTCAAAATCCATGAGCCAGAATTATCTAAATTATTGACTGACAGTTACATATGCCTAATAATTAATTAAACTCCAGCTATAAACTGCAGTGAGTCCTCTGAGCACTCGTGAAAAAAAATAATCATATAGAAAATGTGTGAGAATATCTTTACAGTAACATTTTAAAATCATGGCAGCTAAAAATAATGGTTTGCAAAGATGGGCTGCAGACAAAAGAACTTTGGTATGAGGTGTCTTAGAAATGCTTAAAGCAGCATATGATAACATTAAAAATTGTTCCTCAAGGATTATTTTTCACAATCCCAAACTTCACTGAATGCTTACTAAAACCAACAAGGATTTGTGACCCGACCTAACAAACACAGTCAGATTTAGAAGACTCTTCCCAGACAACATATAGATGATATAATCACCATTAATACTCTGGAGGGAGAAATCAAACCTAGAGACAGCCGTTGCTTTATACATCCTGAATTAGGGGTTAACTGAGGCTCAGGTATTTGTTGCCTGCAAGTCCCAGATGGAAATACGGACACCTTTGTCATCCAGTGTACGGCCAGAGTCCATTTTATCTGGATGTGTCAAAGTGACTGTGGATGTGCTCAACCGGTAATGAAGGCAAAGACAGTAAATCCAGTGTGGTCTGAAGATGTTGGACTTCCAGCATACAAACAGATTAACTGTGCTGAGGATGCACGGCAAGCATTTCAGATTGGTGAATGGCACATGCCCTCAATCATTTTCAAGCTGGAAACAGGCTGGATTTTCTTCTCCTGTGCTGATCAGCTGGCCCACAAAGGTACAAGAAGCCTATGGTGGAGCTGACCCTGTCGCATTAAACATTTCCCTAAACGTCTACAAACATCATCAATTTTCCAGCCCATGTGATGGCCTCATGAAGCTGAGGGTAACAATGGATACATTTTCTAACCAATCCTGCCATGGGAAAATAGTAATTAACTTAAAAAACAGAAAATGAGAAAAGCTTTTTGTCGTGGTATATTAATATCCCTACTTCTGCTATCACCAAGCTGTGCCAGAAACGCTGATTTAATAGGCACTGCAAAGCAATTACCATGCAAATAATATTAGCCAGCAATTTATTATTTTTTTAGTAAAGACCTTGTTTTGGCTAGCAGACCACAGTAACAGATTCCAATAAAAGTGGGTAATTGAAAGAAAATTCAAGTGTCTAAATAGCTGTGACACCAAACATATGAAGCAATAGTTCTCAGACGGGCCTGTTGGGCTGCTTGCAATTTCCAGTATGGACAACCTGGGGGGCCAATAAAGGAACAACTTACACAGCAAAAAAAGAGCATTGATGCAATGGGAAGATAAGATATTCAGGAAAACTCTCTTTTCCTAGTGACATGAGCAAGGAGGACATTGGAGGATAATGTAGAGGGGTTGAAGCCACTCAGGAAACAGCATTCCTGCCGTAACTCCTTCCTTTGCCCCTGGTCTACATAAGAAACATTTTACTTGGACTAAGTAATCTATCATTTTAAGTAGTATATACTCATCTATTTGTAGGACAGGATTGGAAACTAGCTTAGATTGCCTGAAGTGCTGAGCTTCATGTTCAGCTTTAGAAGTTGCCCAACAATCTTCTCGTCTTGGATTGACTGGAGCTATGTGGTATTACCTAAATAAGTTAATGATTCTGTTCTTCATTTCACTACCGGGAAATAAACTAAGTTGCTGAACTCACACCAGAGTGCTGTGACATTGGCTGTGAACATTTATTCTATAGTGAGTGGTCAAAATAGGATGTTTCTTGTTCCTTCAGTCTAACAAGATTTTGTCTAATTAGATTAGTGAAACAACAGATTTGATTGTGTGTTATCTCTGCAACTAAAGATGAGTTAATTAAGATTCAATTTCCAGATACAAGGCAGGACTCAATATTTTTTTTCAGATTCCCTTGTTGCAGGATGCTGATTACAGAGCTTATAAAAATACAGCATAAGAACACCTTTGCAATCTTTCCCTTACTGCTTTAAAATTCAGATGCTTCTTTCCATTAACAATCTAAATACTCCAAATATAGCAACACATTTCTGTGTATGAGGGAAAACAGAAAATCAAGACCAGCGTTTGTCATAAAACATCTAAATATTTTGGGGAGGAACAAAAGAAAACTAGTTTCTAGTTAAACCAATGACTATACACATATTGACATCGTTGTGCCCTAGATCAAGTACAAATTGAATCTGTGATTTCATTTATGGAAATAGGTAAGCTGGGAAATGCAATTACTATCTATAAATCATTTTGCTGTAAACTTCTCCTTCAGTATCCTTAAATAGCAAAATGCAACTAAAGCTGTTTTAGTTAAAGGCTGAACAAAATAAATCCTTATGGCAACATTCACCTGTCAGGGGATTTGATGTTCTCCAAAGTACTCGTTGGTATTAAGCAAGCAATCTCTCACTTCTAACAGACTTCCTTATTGATATGTATGAGCTAAGTAGTTTATTATTCATAGTTAAGCGTGAAGTGAGACGCCAAAGAAAAACACAAAATTAAGGAAACTGCGTATTACAAGATCTAAAATGTTTAACTCCCATGCAAAACAGCTAATG
This sequence comes from Coracias cyanogaster, assembly GCA_033124195.1. Lineage (NCBI taxonomy): Eukaryota > Metazoa > Chordata > Aves > Coraciiformes > Coraciidae > Coracias > Coracias cyanogaster. The sequence goes on from JAVSBS010004513.1 coordinate 154,271, forward strand.
ACAATTGTGTACTTGGAGACATAATCATGGAATCACAGAATTATTGAGGCTGGAATAGACCTCTAAGATCATCAAGTCCAGCCTATGACCCAACACCACGACATCAGCTAGACCATGTCACTGAGTGTCACATCCAATCTTTCCTTAAACACCTCCCCGGATTGCAACTCCACCACTTCCCTGGACAGTCCATTCCAGTGTCTCATTGCCCTTTCCATGAGGAATAATAACATGGCTGACAATCAAATGATGGCTTCTAGGAAATCTGGGACAAGAAAATGTGTCACGGTCAAGTCTGTCATCCCTGGAAAGACCTATGAAGGTCATCATACATATGCACGCGGTTTTAAGCAGACCCAGAAGAAACCATAAAGATCACTGGAAAGCTAGCAAAAATGCCAATAGTAAAACACATAAACAACTTTTACACAAAACCATCAGGCTATTTGAGACAGTGGACACCTCACCAAACTTCCAGAACTCAATTCACCACAAGAGTGAATCAAGAAGCAAGGTAATGGGAATGGGAAGAGCCTGTGCTGTGTAGCGCAGGTTTACACAGAGGCTCAGTGCCTTTTGCTGAGTCCACCTTAATGTAAGTGAACAAACATTAATGTGTACAAAAGGATAATATTCTTATCTTAACCTTATCTTATGAGGATGCTTCTGCTGGCATGATAATTGAATTAGTACTTCAGTATTCTGCAATTGAAACCTGCCTCGTGTCCTCAACAGTTCTTCTGGCCAAATGGCAGCGGACATGACAAAATCAGGCAGGAACACATTTGACATTTGTCACAAACCTATATGAAGATACATGATCTTGACTCTAGTTTTGCCAAGGAGTAGGAACACCCAAGGCAAAGATCATAGTTTTAGACACTAGATTTCAAAGACAATATTGGTGGTTAATAAAGGACTGTCTATACCTGAATTTAACGCACAATGCCAAAAGTTGGATGTATTTTCAAAAATTGGTGGATCATATTGCCGGACTGCTTCTGTCACTGTTATTTCAAACATTACTTCTTTTGGTACAACACAAACCTAGGGTATTGTTAAGAAGCTGCCATTAGCATTGATGTTTCCATCTAATGAGAACAGTAGGACATGTCCCTCTCCAAACACAGTTCAAGCGTTGTGTTTTCCCAGGGAATGGAGGCTGGCCTAGAAATGCTGTGGCATTAACGTCTGAAATCACGATATCTGTAGGTAAGTTGATTACACTCCTCACCACAGGAGCCTCGTAGGAGGCCAAGCCAATTGTGCGTAACAGGAGCCCTGTTGCAATCTTCCTATTTGGTGTAGTTTTTTATAGCCAACAGGTTATTCTATACCTGTCCTGAGAAGTTGGTAGCTCAGCTCAGTTGATTTCAAAGTCTGATTTTATCACAGGAATTTAAAACATGGACAATTACACCAGTATCAGGGAGAAAACAGAATCTTTTAGGTTACAAAGCTTTTTCCCTCTGCCTCTATGGTGGGAGTACGCCTCACTTATACCCTTGGGAGCTTTGCATTGATGATGCTGATTAAAATGGAGCACATGTGGACGGATTCAGATAAAGATTTTTTTTTTTTTACACACATCACTCCATCAAGGGTTTGGTTAAATCCCAGACGAATCTTTAATTCTCATCTATCAATACAGTGCTCCTAAATAACTGTTGTTGTCTTGTCTCACTGTCAGTGGCTACCTTTGTTAGACGGTGCTGGACAGCTAATAAATTGTAAACATGGGTGATTAGACCATTTCTTTTTAACTCTGTGGAAGAGGTTGGTTGTAGCATAAAGAGATTTTAAATTAATATATCAGGGCCATCAAAGAAGAAAAAAAAATATTTTTTTTGCGGTTTTACTTCTACCACAGTTACTAAAAGGCTTGATTCTCAGATGACAGGTAGTCTGGTTACCCCAGAAGGTTTCTGCTTCTCTAGTGATGTTACAGACTTCATTTTGCTGGAACTTTCTGCTAAATGTGTGTATTCAGCTGACTGGCCTCAGCTTTTTCAGAGTGAAGTTTCCCAAGAATTGCACTGGAAACGGACTATCAGCTCATCCCAGATACCTGGAAGATTCTTGGGAGTGTGAAGCCAGGGCTACGGACAGAACATTTCCTCACACGGATAGAAAATGCATGGGCTCCTGTTTCAGAGCTGCAAAGGAACAGTCTCCAAGCCACAGAAGAACACATATGTTCTACCAGAGAGGACAGCAGCTTGCTGAAAGTGATTTTGAACAGATCCTTCAAGAAGCAGCCGTAAATTCAGCAGCAAATTCCACTAAAATAACTGAAATCACCTCCAGCAAGGTCCTTTCTCTCTGACGGTGTAATTCACGTCTCCCCATCAGGGCTCAGGAATTGTTGCACTCTAAATTCACACCCTACTTCAGAGCAATTTCCTCAAGTAGGTAAGTAATGCACTTTGAAAATACAGATTTGCTTAATGTCAGAAAAGAAAAAAAAAAAGAATTCCTTGTAATAAGGTACTGCCACGGGCATATCAAATGGCTGAATTAAAGCTAATTGAATACTTCCAACTGAGTCTAGTCTAAGCAGCCAGTAGAATGGCATCAAATGATATTTACAGGATAAGAAACTCTATTCTAGGCAAAAGTGGCTCTGAAAAAATACACAACGTTTTCAAATCTTTTCTAAGGGAAACCATGTTCATTCTTCTTCTGTGTCTACGCAGGGTAAGATAAGAAGTAATCAGCTCAATTTGCAACAAAAGACATTTGAGTAACATAGGAGAAAGCATTTTTTAACTGTAAATATAGTTCAGCACAGAAGATGAAAAAACTTCTATTTGTGCCAAGAATTTTGGCATTTTAATCCCTCGTTGCAACTGAACTGTATTAGCTCTCGTCCAACTAACAGTCCATATTATATTGCTTTTTAGGAACAACAAGAACACTTTGTATTTTACTTTGAAAAATAACGGCCTTTTTCGCTTGCTGTCATCTCATTAATTTTCTTAACTTAAACTTTTCTATGCACACACATATTCAAGTGAAATACATACGTGCATGCATGTGTATTCATAGGTTCTGCCAGCATGTAAACTGGATTAAAAATTGGATTACGGTAAATGGTAGGGAACAACTAACCTTTACATTAACTCTTGCGTTTAGAAATCCACACACTTGGAGCAGTATGTATATCTGCACCATTTTAAACTGAAATTACTGAGTGGCCATCAATCTTCAGTCAGGTAAGTAGGCAGGTGTAGTGAGGATATTACAGCAAGGTTTGATCTAAAAGATGGCATCACTCATAGAAACACAAAGTCATACTTTTCACTGGAAGAGCACCTATGCATTGTCACTAATAGAATACAGATAGACTTAACACTACTTTTCTTCAGGTTAATGGAAATTCCTGTTGACTTGCCCAGTGATTTTGAAAATAAAGTGCATGTTTGAGATGGGAACGAGGACACATGCTGTTAGCTTTATTCTATTTGCTTATTTAATGCGTAACGTAAAGGCAGAGTAGGACAGAGGTGCAAGCCCCTGGTTTTATTTTATTAAGATACTAGTTTATAAACTGAACTATTTTTGATCCCTGCATTTTTCATTTGCCTTTCATTCCAAGAATTTTTGTTCTTTTGCAGTAGTTTAAAGAAGAAAGACTGCCAGGAAGAAGAACAGCTATCACTAACTCTGACTGTTTTTTTCATATGCAGAACAGGACTAAAATCTTAGCAACTCCAAACGGGTCTGACAACAGGGACATGGACGCTTTAATTCAAAGACGTCTCTATATTTTCATTTTCTAAAATATTGTATACAAGTGTATTAAATATTGGGTTTTAGCTGCTAAAATGATCAAAAAAAAAAATAATTGAAAGCATTTTAAGAAGCTATTTAGCTCACTTCCCTGCAACAAGGCAAAGTCAATTGTATTATTCCTGACAAATGTTTGGCTATTATCAAAACCTCCGCTGATAAGGAATTTGCAGCATCCTCGGGCAATATTCTTCTATGCTGAACTCCCTTTACTCCTAAGGCATTATCCTTAATTCTAATCTGAACCTTCCTAGCTGCAATGTTATTCCAGAACTATTTCTCCTGTCCAGCAGGAAAATGAAACCCGTTTATTCCATTCCACTTTGCAGCAGTTTTCTACATAGTTCAGGACCTGGAGGACAAACGTCAGCAATTTGCACTTCTCCAGACATAACAACACCAGTTCACTCAATTTTGGCTTATCAGTCATATTTGTCTAGGTCTTCGATCATTATTTTTACTTTCCTTTTCAATCAGACTTCCTCTTTCTCGCAATCTGCACCTTGAATTGACCCAGTACTTCTGCAAAGGTCTTATAAATGCATTTAAGTAATATAAATGCATCCCGCTTACGCAAGGCTGGCCTGCAAACAGGTTACAATGTACTGTAACTCACCCACCCCCTCTTCTACAGAATCTCTGCTTCTTCAGTTAGTTCTTTCTTTTTCTAAAATGCCCATTTTTTACACAAAGATATTTAGGGAAGAAGATCAAAGAAACATATTTAGGATTTTGCTTTCTTATATATGAATATTGAAACTTAAGTTTACAAGTAATTAAAAAATAAATCCCACTAGAGCCTGTGTTTTGTTTCATTACTGTCTCAGTCACATTCATAAAGTCCAGTTCTCTCAATTCTGTGTATACACCAAACTACATTCTTCTAAGGAACCACTTTTCTATTAATGTAGCAGCTCATTCACCTAAATTGACCACAAATAAATACATTTACACCAGCCGGGAGTTAATTCATCTGCTTATTTCAGCCAGGCCCTTAACCATATCCTTAACTGGAGATATAGTTTACAGTGCCCAATGACTGGGAATAAGCCAGTCATTCAACAGAAAATTATAAATCCTTCCTCTTACAAACTACAGTCTGGAAATACATTGTGTTAAAAGCACTTTAAAAAAATATTTTAAGACAATAATTTGGTTCCAGAAAATAAGTTAGTCCTTGTAATAAAGATATATCAGAGAAGATACTACTAAACAATATTATTTTGAAAAGTATATTAAGAATTTTTTTTTTTTGCCATATGAAGGGAGAAGTTTCATTTTCTTATCTTTTCCAGAGAATGGCAGCTCTCCTGATAGCACTGCAGTGCTTCTTCTGGATGTGACCCAAGCACGCTGACATTTAAGAGACATTCCAGAGCTGAGAGGAACTATATTAATTATTATGAAAAGTCAAAGCTGTCTTCCAAATATCTCAAACAACATCACGTAATTCAGTACTGTGTAAAACACACTAGGGTTAAATTATGCCCCAAATATTATTTTTAACTCTGATCTTCATTGTACGGCTATTTTTAATTAAACCAAATAAACCAAACATTAGGGATAACACTTTCATGAGAACAGGAATATTCGGAGGGGAGATGTGAATCTGTTTCACTGGGGAATACGCTGAAGCACTTTAATGCTCTGATGCAAAGCTCATTGAAAGAAACAGAAAGACTTCACATATTAATCAGCCCAGGATCAGGCTCAGAGGTCAATACCCACAAAGGTAACTCATATACACTTCCGATTTTTGTCACAAATTCTCTGTGCTTCATTTTTCCCCCTAGCCTTGCAATAGGTGTCTGCACACACAAATCCGCCCCATTTTCTCTATTTGAGCTGTTCACCATTCTTCCACACCCTCCCATTTCAACAACTTTCGCTTTACTGCTTGCTTTGGCTGAATTTTTTTTTCACCCCTTCTTCTGTGTTTTCGCACCTGGCACCAACATCTCCTCCTCAACTCCCTTATCTTGAATTCTTTCCTCTTTCACATTATTACTAGCAAAAACATCTTCACATGAGCTCTCAAGTCTCTCACTATGTATCTTCCTTGGCTACAGACCTGATTTTTATGACTGATTTCTTATGTCTAGGCACATTCCCATTTTTAAATTTTCCTCTACTGCAACTCTTCCTCTTTCTTCTCTTTTAGCTAATCTGATGCATACTTCTCCTGCTAATGCTTCACATCCTTAATGCTCACTGTTACTCAATGTGGATATTAAGCTAGAATGACTGCCAAATATATAAACTTTCTAAATATAGCTGTGACACCAAGTTTTCAGGCATCTGATCCAGTTTTTATTTGGGTTGTAATCTCTTTGGGGCATCCTTTGTGTCTTCCTGTGCATTCTGTATATAACACCTGAGAAATTCTTTTTTAAAATAACTATTTTTTGTTGACACTTGTGGCTTTAGCATTAAAGCTTTATCATAGCTAGTATCTGGAAAAGTTCACCCTTTAGAAAGTTTGTATTCCAGCCTAATGCAGGCAAAATTTGGCCAGATTAAATGAAATCCCCAACTAAATCCAGACTGACGCAATACTTAGATCTGCGAAGACTGGAAGTTTTCCATTACGTAAATGAATCCAGAGAAATATTCTAGAGACACATTGTGAAGAATAATACTTTTATACACATTTATATAAAATTTAATGCTAAAATCTATCTGATTGGATATACTTTTTTTGTACATGCATGTATGAGTAACCATAGCCTGGTACTTCCTGAGTTTTACTGCTTTTTCATTACAGTTATCCCTACAAATGATTACTGTGTGAAAGCAGACAGAAATGCTGATTACCGCATATTAGAAATTTTATTTTGTATATTCAGGATTAAATATATTTTTTATGAACATTATTTTTTAAATACCTCATTTTCAGACTTTAGAGCAAGGACTGCCAAGGGATTGAATTCAATCAATTTATTTAGGGGGGTCACATGGGTAATTTGTACAGACTGTTCTTATATTTCACATAGACACTCCAAGACTGTTAAAAGCATCAGTTAATCTCTTAGCTCCAATACAATCACCAGCTGAATTAATGAATTCACAGCCTGGCCTTGATCCTTTACTATTTAGTTACCATAGGCAGGGTAAGTATCATATATAATCTCTCCCCACCACCTCCCTTCTCTCTGCATATATAAGCGTATATACAAGCTTATACATACGCTATATATAGAAATACAGAGAGACATATGGATATATATATTCATGCTGACTGATATTTCAGTTCCAGCTATGCTATTCACTATTAGTCATTATAATCTTGAAGAACCTACTGAATTACTTGCACTGCAATAACAACAATTTAATATTATCAAGGAGTTAATACTTATCAGCTTTCTTCGGAGCTCTTAGAATTAATTTTATCAGTGAAGCTAAAAGTCTGCCTACAGATACAGTGAAGAGAGCCTTTAGGAGAAAAAAGAGTCTCTATTATAAGGACAGAGACAATACTTCTTTTAGTTCCTCATTACTTATCTATTTTTATTTAACTGATGCTGTTGTTTTGCCTTTTCCAAACGTACAACCTCAGTGAGGGCCTGCCAGTGATTACCAGCCAAAATCCGGCAAAGATCCCGAAGAGATCTGCAATCTTATCAGATAACAATCCTGCTGCCAAACGCAAGCCTCTGTTCCTTTAGCGGGATCTTTAAATGGCTTTGCCAAAACATTTTTCTTTCTGGCTTGCCAGCAGCCAAACTAACAAGGCTTCAGTGACAAGTGATTTACTTAACCCTCCAGAAAGGAATCCCGACTTATTTTTTAGGACAGTTTTCATTTTTATGTCTGAAAGATCAGACAAAGACACATTACCTTTCAAGGAAAGTGATGATGCAACTGCATCATTTGGAGAAGAACCTCATTCCACCTCAGTGTTTTTGTCTTTTTGTTTGTTTGCTCTTGGGGAAGGAAGGAGATACATGGAGAATGTAATAAAAATCTCTGGTCCTAAATTTCTGAGATGCTATTTCCCTAATTCAGTAAGACAAATTATCTATGTTGTTAACTTTAAGAGGTAGGCTCTGGAACAACCACAGAGTCCACAGATTTTAAGTGTCACTAAGGAGTTGATTCAATGACAGAGTCAAAGAGAATAGATGTAGATGAGACCTTGAGAGGCAATTTAGTGTCTCCCTTACTCCTTGGCCATTGTTTCATGACCCTGTGCCACCTGGAGGATATATTGTTTCTGAGTCTCGGACTTTTAAACAAAGTGAGTTTGCCTCAGTTACTAGCTTTATATTCAAAGAAAGGCAGGGAAAAAGACTTGGTGAAGTCTTAATTGGTTAGAGATGTCTTTCTGCAATGAAACTTTTTTTTCCACAGGGGCGAAAAAAATGAACCAGGAGGTATCTGCAAAGCTACCTAGTCCTTATACAACTCCCGGAAAAGTCAACAATACGTTCTTACCGATTCAGCATGAGTAGTATTAATTCCACTACTAGGAAATTATTTTGACCCGTAAGGTAAAAGGTCAAGGGACTTCTACTCATTATGTTTACTGAACCTGGAGTAATTTCTTATTTGTCTTAACCTTCCTAATCATGACATTGTTGATCTTCTGCCTTAATCATTCTTGGACTCATCTCATTCTTTTCACCAAGTTACATGCTACTGGAACTAGCAGTTATATAACCAGCTTCAACAATGTATCTTTTTTTTTTTTTCATATCCATGCTTTTCAAACACCTACATACATATCATATCCTCCTTAGTTGCTCTAGATCCAATATTTTAACTAATTTTTTATGACAGGATCTCAATGTCAAGTATTATTGAGCCTTAAACAGTGTCAGGGATTGCTGAATCTAATATTCGAGCATCTTCCCATCCATTATATAGCAAGCTGTTGAGAGATGATTGTAGGGAGGGCTTGATTCAGCTGCACTTACCTTCATTCGGGAGAACAGCTTTTTAACTTACTTTTCCTGTAAGGTTTGTTTCTGCTTCTCTGTTCTGAACGGTACAATAGTCTATTGCTGCAAGGGTTTATGCGAAAATTATGTTCAATTTTCATCATTGGAGCAGAAGAGGCTATGAAGCCAAGGCACAGCAAAGAAGCTCTTGACAAATAATGCGTGGTCTACTTTCCTTTTCCTCACAAACATAATGGAAATGATATGATGGTGCAGCTCACAGGAAATTTTGATGAGCTCCTGAAAAATTAATATGAAGCTTAAAATTGACTTTAAATTTTGAATTAAAAGTCCTTTAACAGCCATTGTTAAGGTGGATGACTCATAGATTAATGCTACTACAGGAGCAGGAAAACAAAATCATGAAAATAAACCAGATTTATTTTTTAAATGGCTGTAACATACTGACAAACCACTTTTATATATACCTCTTAAGAAAATAATAATAATTAAAAAAATCAAGCCAGACCACACAAGTGGAAATCTGGCATAATTGTTATTCTTTTGACAACTGTGAAACTACTGTTTTCAATTTGTAATTCAGCTGAGCTGATGACAGGTTTCTCTTCATCATCATTGATTTATGAGCTCATCTTATCCACTTTTTCCCCCTTCCCACATTATTTACACAAGTCGAGGCAGTTTTTTTTTCTCTCGGAACAAATGGCAAGATTTCAAGAAACACTATCAAACTGTGTAAATCCGTAAGTGGCACTTGAAATTAAACAGATTTTGTCTGGCTGCTGTAGCTCAAGTACTATAACACTAGGAAATAATCAGGAAGCAAAACTAACAGAGCAACATATGATAAGAGTCTGAATGTCTTGAGCGTCTTTCTCTTTTCTTTTTTCTTCATTTTTTTTCTCACTCCAAAGACTGGAGTGCCTCCTAACACTGGCAACTTCCCTGGGACTGTTCATCAGGACTAAGCAGATCATGACAGGTGTGAAAAGTACATCTGAATCAAAAAGTCCAGTCTTTCACGTTGTGCAGTGGAATCTGTTCATTTATTCTTATTCTAGTTAAATAAAAGGATTTTTATGAAAAGCAAATGTGTGGTTGGATCATAAATAGTTAGACCACTACTGAGCATATGTGTGATAAAAAGAACAATCATTCCTCTATTACCTTATCAATATTAATAAATAATTTTTAAAAGCAGTGTTCAATAAGTATCTATCTGCTGTATTCATAAAATAGCAGCTGATAATGAAATATTTCACATTCCACAGGAACAAGGAGGATATGAAATGGGAACTCCAATGGAAGCTGGAGATTTGAATCAGTGTGTTTAACTGTTTTGCATTAAAGAGTCTTAAAAGAGCTACATGGGACATAAGGAGAATAAGGACCAAATATAGGGCCATAAAAAAAAGTGGCCCTATAAAATGAACCTCAGAAGTCAAACCAAACACAAGGGGAAAGGGTAATTCTGCAACATAGTTCTTGTCAGGCTGGAATTTGTACAACTTTACTTTTTAGGCAGTGAAATCTCACTGAACATCTGAACATCTTTTTAAACTTTTCAAAATCCCAGCATGTAATTTCTCAAAACATGTACAGCTCTTCTTGCCTGTCCTTCCATTATCTCCCACAATTTATATAATATTTTTGACGTCACGCCTTCAATACAAAGGATAAGAGTCAGAAGACAGAGGGTAGACGTATCATTAGTAGGTAGTACGTGTCCTTGTATGAAGTTGGGAAATGATAGCAGGTAAAAGTGCCTTCCTGATTCTTTTGATTAGCTGAATAATCAAGCTGTTGTTTCTTCAAATGACCTCTCCTGTTATGATACAGCTTATTATCAGCTTCCCTACATTGCCTGTCCTCTAAATACTTCTCTTTCTATTGAAATTTCTTTCTTGAATATATTTTCTCCCTTAATTCTCTTTATTGAAATTGTCAGCATCTCCCACAGTGCTAACTCTTTGACCTATTATGTCAAGGTAACTGAATACTTATCTTTTATTTAAATAATACTAATTTAAGTCTCATTTTAATATCAGTCTTATTTCATGCTACGTGTAACATATACAAGCTTCTACAACACTGTCAGTATATGAATTTTCTTCAGAAATACCAGGGTTGGCTAATGCTTTCAATTCACTTGCAAAGCATCATACTACTTCATTATAGCCTGAAACACATACAGGAATTTGTTAATTGTATTCAGATGTCAAGCTCTACAAAAACCTTGTAAGAAGGATATCGTGTAAGAGTTACTTGGGTATATGGCCCATTAACAGTGGTGTAGAAATGTCCAGTTTCTTTAAATAATAGCACTTGCAAGAACAAGGTTATTTATATGAATAACTACCAGAGGGCCAAGTTCATCATTTGAATGGGCTTCTTTTCGCTCTTGGTCCTACAGGGACAATTTAGTTTACCTGTCTCAAATTCTGGGGAAAAAGTGTAAATAGTTTTTGTTGATGTAATTTATGGAACTAGTTTAGAAAAAAATGCATAATGTCAGCAAAGGGAACTATTTTTAACACAGTATGTTGTTTAACAACCCTTCACGGTCATCAAATTTAGTGCACCTATAAAATGCAAGGCAGCCGCAGAGGATGAACCAGCAGTTTAAAAACACTAAGGAGCCAAAAATTATCCAATTCCCCATCTCCTCAGCCCAAGATATTGTTAGTTCTGCACAGAAGTGATGTGTACATACAGTATTTACAAAAAAAAAAAAAAAAAAAAAGTAGCAGTTTTAAAATTAGACAATTTTAGGAAGCAATTATTAAAATTAGCAGAGTGGGTGAGTGTCCAGAGTTGCAAGCTGTTAATGTCCTCAGAAATACTTTATCTTGAATTAAGTAGTGAAGTTTTTATAAGCCTGAGGTAGGTTCAACACCACTGAAGTCCAGAGAAGTATATTGTCATCGAGCCACATGCAGATCAGATCTGTAGGGCCAAATTCACACTTAATGGGTGCTCCTGAATTTCATTAACTCCTGAGGAGCCGTGCTCATTTCCATCACAGTAATGCAGAGACCTGATGCACAACCAAAAACTGGTCATGGCCCAAACCCTCATAAACCAATACGTTATAAAAATAATATTGGGCGGTGTTTCATCTTGGTTTTGCTTTGATCAGCATCCTGATGTCACGTGTAACAATTAATCGTTGCGCTTACTCTCCAGTTTACGGGGGGGGGGAGAACGGTATTACTTGAAAAAGCCTTGCTTTTATTTTTTTTCTCCTGTTTCATTAGCTTTCACCTAGCCTCCAAATATTTGGCTTCGCGTTAACTATTCTTGTCCTTCAGCTTCCATTTCTGCTGCTGTCAAGCCCACATCCATTCTTTCCCCCACTGAAATCTCCGTCATCAGCTCTGCCCTTCAACCTCCCTACCTTGCTCCTCTCCCCATCACTCTTTCAAGATTTCATCTTTTCTCTTGGAGTCAAAGGAACAGCTCAAAGATGGAGGCAGAAAAATACTGCTGTGAAAAGCTAGCTAAAATCCAAAGGAAAAGAAAAACTACAACGATAAGGAATTGGATGCCTGTTCCAAGGAGCAATGAAGGAGAATCCTTCCCCACCTGGCTGAAAACCTTCAAGCCAGCGCTGGGTATTGCATCGGGGCACTGACCGTGGTAATGTTTAGCTGAGTACTATTTATCTTAGAAATCTGCTGGGTATAGTAACCAATAAATATTTCCTCTGTATGCTTAAGTTGTGTATATTCTGCTTGCAGAGCCTCCCGGCACACAGCAGAAGATGCCCAAACAAAAAGGGTGCCGAGAGGAAGGGATTTTTCTCATCCTGGCAGGGCTAAATTTTCCTAATGATTTCAGTGGCAATAGAGCTAGTGACCCATGATCTTCTGTCACTGAGAGGATAATCCAATCCCAGCCAAAATCTCACCATTCCAGAGAAAAATCACAGCCATTGTCAATGTTCTGAAGCAGCTTGATAAGTACTTACTGTATTTATGCAGACTAACAATTCAATTTTATTTTATGAACGCTATTTTATCTTCCATATTGTGCTAAAACCTTCAAAAGCGTAACAAACACCCCTGCACCGACTACAGCACTAGCCGTGGAGAACAATAAGAGTCTGTAAGGCGGCTGATTTTTCATTCAAATGGAAACAGCATGGCACAAATAGCTGGCCACTACCCCGAAGAAACAGTCCTGCCAGGTTGCTTTATAATCCTTCACTTAAAGATGGATCAGCTGGTTTGCTTTCCTTGCCTTTTTTGGGGTCGTTTTCAACTAACATTCCCTTATTGCCAGGACCCAGGACCAATTTTTAATACTCCATTGTACTTGTAGCTTTTGGTCTTTCCTTCCTGCACTGAAACGTCTTAGAAGGTGTTGGAAAGCACTTCTTTGAGTAGGTGGCCTAAGAATTCCCCTCCTCTGGGTCATTTGGAATTCAGCCAAGGGAAAGCAAGTTTGGTTTGGGTTTTTTTTGAGGATAGATTAATATCAGGAAAAAAAATGACCGGCAGGAGAAGTAAAAAAGGAATATCTTGGTTCCTAAATGTCCTTCCATAGCCTGATTTTGCTGATTTTCACACAGAAGTCATATAGTTAGTTAGTCATATAGTCCACTTTTTTCTTTTTTTTTTTTTTTTTTAGAAAAATATTTCAGTGACAAGACCTATTTAAAGCTGACAAAAACACAGCAGACACAAAGCACTATTGCACAATTGCGGATAGTTAACTCTTCTCCACACATCTTCCCTTTGACTGTAAGTGTGATTTCTACATACTGGTACTTATTCTTGCTGCCTTTCAGAGGTCTTAGATGTCTTTTTTACACATTTTGCAAAGAGAATTTTGTTTTCAGCTCTGAGAGTAGCTCTAAGATCAAAAAGCCATTGCTGATAATCAGAGCCTGAAGTTTTTTTGTGTCCGTAGACCTCAAAACACCTACATAAATATCAATGCAAAAGGAACAGCATGGAATTTCACTGGAATTTCTCAGGTAATCAATCCAGACAACCAGTTGCAGTATAGCTAGAGACAGTGTTATTTAGAATTATTAGCAATTAATGAGTGCCAAATTTATACATACATAAGCTTTGGTCTTCTCTGGCCTGAGATATGAAATCATCTGGATCTTTCAAAAACATTTCTCCCTGTCTTCCATGCTTCCTTTGCTGTTAAGGAAAGTTTTCCATATATATCATAATACTTTGCTTAATAGAACATGTCGACAAGTGGGCATAACAAATAAAAAACCTGGAATTGGAATATGTGATGTTCAGGATGAAACCTGATCTATTTAGGAAAGGGTCAATGTAAGCTGGTAGATGACGTTAGAATGGGACGGGTTTCTGTAAATCAGGGAGTCCTTTCCTACTTTCTAATCCTGAGGTCTTCCAATGGGTTAAAGAGGAATATTTTACACAGGCACATAATAAGATCCCTACCAATATTGTAGATGTGGATGCTCAACAGCAAATGCTTTATGTGAGACTGTAGAACAGTATCTGCTACTCCTATTTCCCTGCGCTCCTAACTTCTGCAAACCTTTACACTCCTCATATTTGCTTTTGTCAAAAAGGTATTTCCACTTCTTCGTATGGTATAAATAGTCCCAATGAGAACACAAAAAATACTGACAAAAAAAAACAAACAGAAAAAGAAAAGAAAGATAACGCAGCTCAGTATTTATAGCTGAAATCAGCCTGCGTGTGAGAACCAGGGGGGACACAATGCCAAAGTCCTCTGAATATAAGGACTATAGCTTTGAAGATAAATTGAAATCATGACTGTGAGGAAAAAGGGGTGGCTCCTCCATATTTTTGCAGTGCTATGAAATATTCTGTAGTTTCAAAGCTTTCCTGCGCTAATTTCAGAGTTAGCGCTGCAAAGTCACGTGCAGGGGAACACTCGTCTGAAATGAAATGAATGAATTGCTTTAATTCTTTCACTAAAATGGGCAAGACAGCATAAAAACATTATTCTCAGCTTACTCACTAGCCTTGTTATTTACTTTTTCTAGACCCATCCGTGATACTCTGTCTCTCAAGCTAACAGGTGACAAGAGAGCTCGTCTAGGAAGATAAATTGATCTACAGACACACATTTTTTCCATGCTAATCTTCTCCCTCAAAAAGACACATAAACAACCGCGCCGAGAACTCCTACATAAATCACACAACTCAATAACTTTTCCACTTGCGTATTTTTCTCGTGTTATCTTAAAAGATGCTGCAATCTTCCATAGCAGAAAAAGGAAGCTCTTTGTCTCTGTAAATGATTTGCAAATAGAAAATAAATACAGTAGATAACCTAAAGTCAGTGTCTGGGAATTTATTTTTCTAAATAAATTAGAGAATCCTGATTCATTAGTATTTGACAATTTTGTGAAAAGTTTTCTTCACTCTCCTGGACATGTTCTCTGGAAGGAGGAAGACAGACATAAAATCATTCAGGCAGAGGAGGAGTGGAATAAATAATTCCTCTCTATGTAGACCAATGAATCTTTAATTGTGTATATAGAATGAAAGCTGCAACGGGAGACACTAATTCCACACTCTTATGGTCCCAGTAATTGTTTTGATTGCCAGGTTCAAATTCCTCTATCAATTCTGGGACAGCAAAGTCTACGCTTCCCACATCATTCATTTATTCTGTGTTAAAAGAGTAGTATGGGTTTGTGATTCAAAACACCTTTCGCATTCCACAAGAAAGCTTCACAGGATAAGAAATGGTTTTTTACTCTCATTTTTAGTGATATGTTCTGGTTTATAGACATGCAAATACACACAGATATGTGTATAGATGCATAGATAAAACAACCAAGGCACCACGCAAATGAAAGGTGTAACTGAAAACCACGAGGAGCAATGTATGAAATTATGATTTGATTAAAAATGATTATTTTCATTATTAGAGGTAACACTTAATATTAATTTAAGCCTAAATAAGTGCATTGCTTCATTATTAGATTAATCAAGCAGCAAGCACTTCTTGGATCCTTTCAATAAACTATTCCAGACCATCAAGGCTGAGCTCTCTCGTGGCTGAGGTGTTGGGAGAGCAAATCATGCAGAGTAAGGTTTTCTTCTACATTCTTTCCTCAAGTCTGAAAATATACATTTTGGGAAGACGGGGAGAAGAGCACACTGGGAGGAAATTCTGGGAAAAGCAGACTAGAGAACAGTACAAATCCAATACCATACAGTAATGAATAAAATTTCCTTTTTTCTCTTTCATTTTTTTTTTTTGTAGTAAGGTGCACGCATTTTGCAATCTAAACATTTTAATGATAAAAACAAACATCAAAAGAAAAAGCTTTCAGATAGTACCTGAACTGACATTATGTGTTTCCAAAACAGAATCTGATTTAATTGATTTTAAAGACTCTTAATGGTCCTCCAACCTACACAGCTCTTTTTCATTTAACTCTGCTTGGTGCCAGGTACCAAAGGGATTACGCTTTTGCACCTGTTAGAAATAATTGATTTAGGATGAGTAGAAGTTTAATTCTAAACATAGCAGTGATAACCAGATGTGAATGCAATCCTCAGAGAAATATGTGTCCTCTGTATGAATAAACAGTGATTTAGGGAAAATTAAACCTGGATGCTGATTTTGAAGGTTGCTAAGATGCTAAGATACATCAGTGACATCGATGTTGTTCTTAAAGGAACTGTAAAAATCTAAGGATTGTCCTAAGGGTTACAGAGGGAAGTCCTCTGTCCATACTCAGAAGGCTTTCCAAAGTGTTCAACTAAGTCCTAATAAAGCATAGACAATAGTAACCATATTCAGGCTTAGTAGCACAATGAACAATTAGCAGAAGAGAAAATTCAATATTAAGTGTACGGTCCGACAACCATACTCCCAATAGTTTACTGGTGCATACCACAGAGACCATCACTAAACGTTCTGATAAAGATTGAGTGTTGTTGAACCTGATGCACAATTACTAACTCTCATCCTCCTCCTGCCTACGCTTGGGTTTTCTTTTCCATTCTCACTACCCCTGTGTCTTTAATGGCTCTTTTGCTCTTTTCTCACCCCTTAATTCCATACAAATATTTTCCAGACACTGCTTCAAATGTGAAAAAAAAAAAAAAAAAAAAAAGGAGGAACAATTGAAAATCAAGCGAGCCAATGAATCTAAACACTAACTTTAGCCATTTTATTTGCAAGGAAGGCATTTTTTACCCACACTGACTTACCTAGTGTAGCTGTTAAATGTTTTGTGATAGAGGCTGTCTCACACCCTGACGCTGCCTATTGCTCACTACAAAATGATACTTCATCTCAAACTGTCTCCTGGTGCTTTTGTTTTAATAACAAATAAGTAATGGTAATAGCTGAAAATAAATTAACCTATTACCATTGACTGAATGGAGAAGGATATAATTGAATTAAAAACAGCTTTAATGCCTCCTAGTCAGTCAGATGAATCAAAAAGAAAATTCATTAGTAAAATTTCTGCAAAGATTCACCGTCTTTACAAAAGAAGTCTGATATACTTTTTTGCTTCAGAAGCCAAATAACAAAGTTATATTCTACAATTTCATTTTAGTAATGATAAGGTATCCAAAGTGAATGTGATTTTTTTTTAATTTAGTGGAAAATATTTATATATTAAATAATGAGACATTACTAATCTAAGAAATTGGTTTGACCACTTATATCAGATAAATTCAGCTTTAAAGGCTAAATTGAGCTCCCTACTGTAAAGTTCCAGACTGTTAGGAGCTCTATGAAAAAAATTTGTTTCTTTGATATCCTGTAGAATTTCTATCCTCATTAAAAGGTCATGACATTCAGTTCATAAGCTACAAAGACCACCCCAAAAATTGAAAGGAAAGAGAGTTTGAAACAGGACACGACCTTCAGTTCTCTAACACTGAACAGAAGTTAAAGTGAATTTACATGCTCCTACTACCCAGACAGCATTAAAATTACAAAAAAAACCCTCAAACAAAAAGCCAGCATTTACAAGAACTCCAGAAGAATGTGATCCCCTAAATTTTTGGAAGTCTAAATCTTTGGATGATAACAGAGCACGCTTATCAGACTCGTATATATTAAGCCAACATACTTTAAAAAAACCTCATTAAAATCTAAAATGGAATTGCAGAAAAAAACCCAGCTTTTTGGTATCCATGACCTTCAGTAACCCAATCAATAAAATATCCTAAAGACACACAAAAAAATCTCCCACCCATTATCAGCAAGAAACAACAGCAAACACCAGGTATGGTTATTTACAACCTTCATGCTGCCTGACGATAGATTGCAAACTGTCATCCTATCAAGCCCATTTCCTACTGAAGTATTGGTGCATCAAGGCTTGAAATCAAATACCGGTCCCATGGTCAACACACCATTTTTCTTTCTAGCATATCATTTGGCCAGACTGTAGAAATGTGATCTTGAGAACTGGAAAACCCCAAGTCGTAGATTATTCCGCACCTTTCCCAACTGGATAGGTACTAGAGCACCTGGGAAGCTTAACTCTTTAATCCAGTTTAATGCGACAATGAAAGTCTGTTGACATCTCAGGGCCGTGTATAGGTGCTCAGCCTGAACTGGATGACTTTACAGCTATGTTTTCTCAATATGCAACAGCAACAAAATGTAATAAAAATGTTAATGAGGTAAATTAAGTGCAAGAAGTTAAATGATGCTGATAATATAATAACTCTGCGTCAGCTATCTTGCGCATAACATTCACACCAAGTTAAAGGAAGGAGGCGGCATAAACTATGCTTTGTATGGAGCGTGACAGTTTTTGAAACCTAAACAATCTTCTCAGATAATGAATTCACAGGAGAAAGTCAGGAAAATAAAGTATTTTTCAGTGGCGTGGAATATCTTTTGTTCAGAAATACAGGTTTTCATTTGTTTTAGACCCATTAAAATAAAATTTAAAAGGAAAGAAATACTTGTAATATACCCAAATACATGCCCAAACAGATAATAGAGTGGATAAGTACTGGTGATGGTAATCTGGTTTCTTTTTTCCTCTGTGCTTCTCACATATTTTCACAGGAGCTGGAGTGTGCTTCGATTGCCAGGTACCTAAACTGTAGGATAGAGTGAGACTCCTCTCCTTGACATAATTCTCCGTTCAGTAAAATCCTAGAGGAGCAAAATGACAGGCAGAAGCTCCACATCCCGCTGTTGACTCCTCTGTGCCTCTGCCCAAGCTCACACAGGCCCAAAAGAATATATGAATACCAAAAAGCTTCAGACGCTGATTGTAAAGTTTAAGGCAAGCTGCCTCTGATTTCTAGAAACTCGGAGCACCTCAACGGTCCCAAATGACTTGACTGAAGTTGTCTGAATTGCAAACTCAAAAAAAAAACCCAAAAAAACCAAACCCAAATAAAAAAACCTCAAAAAAAGGAAAGAAAAGAAAATAGAAGGGAAAGGAATAAAAAAGGAAAAGAAAGGCACTAAAGCATTTGCTCCTACTGAAAATGCTGGCCATGAACTCCGGGTTGCTTCAATATACTGTAGGCATTTTTGCCATTTCACAGCAAGCACCAGCTTCACTGGACAGAAGCAAAATTTACATTTTATAGCAATAAACTGCAAATTCTCTCTCTCCAGCTTGACTCTAAAATCTGTATTGTTGATTGTTTAAGGACCGTACACCTTGCACTGGGTAATTTCTTGATTGTACAACTAGACTGGTTCATTACCGACATAAATACTGAGGTACCTGCTGTAACTATATAATGCAGCATATACTGAAATGCTGCATCTACAGCTACATTGCCATCCTATGCATCCCAGTGTGTATATATATATTATTTTTTAGTCTCTTTTTCGTATCCGTGCCACTTGCGACCCACGCTCCTTCCTCTTAGCTCTGTGCATGCCACCAAACCCTATTTTATCCATTTACGCTTTTAATATTCCTTTCACATGTGCATTTCCTGACCTGTGGGGCCACAGGGTTATTGGTACACCATTCAGCACAAAGATGTGGTATTGACTGCCATCGTATTTTAATTTATTTGCTTTCAAGTGCACTCAAGTGGTTCTCAAGTCAGAATTAATTCTGGTTTATTTTTTCATGGTTGGATGAGACTTGACTTCACATTGGCAATTTTTCCCCAGACAGTGGCCTAGAAGGTCTTTGAACTGCTTATATGTGGTTTTATCTGACTTTTTTGCATCACATTTTTCTATACCTGCCTGGCTCTAACATCGACCTCTGAAGTGCTGGGGCCTGAGTTGTGGGCCCCAAGCTGGAGTTGGCCTGTGAATGAGTCACAACCCAGCAGAATGTTCTGGTTTTCCTATTGGCTTCATGTTCCAGAGGCAGAACCTGGCCCACCTGTGTCTTTGTGGCTCTGCTCTCACCCAGGTGGTTGTGGTTGGGGTGGTGGGTGATGCTAGGATTATACCAACCAGCAGGCAGTCACTTGGAAGAGCTTCCTGTTGGGTGTGGCTTCTGCTGAGGCTGGTTGTATCTTGCTAAGCTCTGCTGGTGGTGTACTTCTATGTGAAGAGCCACTGAGAGACAACTCTGTCCGTGTCCGTTGTGTCCAGCAGGCAAAGTTAACACCTCAGTGAGCAGTGGAGGAGCTGGGCCCACAGGAACCTATGGCAGGACTGAAAGAAGACTTCTGAGGGGATGTTGCTGAGTTCAGTGTTGGCCTCTGTGATCAGGCAACTGATGGCAGCATAAAATGATGATGGCTGAATCAGCGCTATCACACTACTGTACTTCTGTAGTTCTCTATTATACTTAATCTTCCCTCCTGACCTAGGTTTACAGTTGCTGCATACGGTTTCTGGCTCATCACAGCCTCAGCTTCTGTCTTTCCAGATGTATGTGCCTTTTGAGGACTTAACCATCAACTCATTGTCTATCTCAGTTTCTTGTCCACTTTGCTGTATCAGGCTGCCAACACAACCTCATTACTATTATTTAAGCCAGTAGTATGCTCTTGTAGCCAAGAAGGCCAATAGTCTCCTGGGGTGTATTAAGAAAAGTGTGACCAGCAGGTTGAGGGAGATTGTCCTCTCTCTCTACTCTGCCCTGGTGAGGCCACCTCTGGAGTATGGTGTCCAGTTCTGGGCTCCCCAGTTCATGAAAGACAGAGAACTACTGAAGAGTCCAGCAGAGGCCATAAAGATACTAAGGGGACTGGAGCATCTCTCTGATGAGGAAAGGCTAAGAGACCTAGGGCTGTTTAGCCTGGAGAAGAGAAGACTGAGAAGGGATCTTATCGATCTTTATCAATTTCTGAAGGTTGAGGGTCAAGAAGATGGTGCCAGTCTGTTTTCAGTTGTGCCCAGTGATAGCACACGGGGCAATGGGCACAAACCGGACGACAGGAAGTTCCATCTGAACATGAAGAAAATCCTTCCTGTGAGGGTGACAAGAGCCCTGGAACAGGCTGCCCAGGGAGGTTGTGGGGTCTCCTTCCCTGAAGACTTTCAAAACCCACCTGGTTTTGAAATCAGGAAGCAGAAACAGGTTGTCCAGTCTGTTTCAGCGCTGGGTATTAACCAAGAAATCTGTACATCACTACCCAACTTTGCTCTGTATTTTCTTAACTTGCTTTCTTTTGTATTGAAGTTTTACTTACTTTTTCCCTTTTTCCAAAAGTCCACCAATGCCTTTTCTACTTTGTGGATACCGAGATGAAGTCATCTTGCACTCAAATTCCATGTATAGCTCTCTGTCCTTGCTATGTGGAGGCATTTCATTTGCTCAGATCTGCTTTTCTCAGCAAATGATTCACAATTCCCATGAACACTCCTGCTTCTAATTAGAGATTCGTTAACATTTTCAAGGCTATTCCCAGATATCACAGTTCTAACACTGCAGTGTCTACTTTTTCACTTTTTTATTCCACATAAGAGAAAGTGTAGAGAGCTCATGAACACTGATCCCAAGCCATTGAGGGCAAGAGTCATCAAAACATGTATCATTCCTTACCTTAATCCCTCCATAATTTCTCATCCTATTTTCTCCCTAAAATAGGTTAGAAAATTCTTAATTCTGAACTTGTAAATTTTTTTGCCTTTACGCACTCAGTGCTTTTGTGTTGGTTGCATGACCAGTGACTCAGATAGCAATACTTACAGAATTTGTTTGCTTGTTGCTCACACTTTCTCCTACATGTTGGGATTCACCAGACAGTGAACACTTGGTTTAGCATTTTTCAGGTAATAACATTTAAGACACTGCACCAGGACCATGAAATTCTTGCTTAATCAAGGAGGCACTGGCAGAGATTCTGCAACTGAAGGTTGCCTTCAAGACTGACTTTCCTTTGCCTCCTCCAAACATTTGCTTCCTACACCTGACCATTTTTCCAGCTTTAAGATAGGCCATTGTAAATGCATAACTTAAAGGATATAAAAAGTTTGCACGGGGAACCTTGGGGAGCAGAGATTCACAAATACAATCAGCTTTAGCATGTTTGGATTAAGAAAAAGATCCCTCTTTTGGAGAGAACCCTTATTTTTTAAATTTGGCTGCCTTCATTGATGGAGTTTTTAATGCAGTCCCATAAGTGCAACCAGAGGGCAGCTTTGTGCAACATGATAGCAAAAATGAGCAACCAAGGATAACTGAAATTTTTGAATCACATTTTTTTTACAGAAAAAGAGCAACGTAATGCCCTCCTCTAAAGGAAATCCTTAAGTAAACCGGAGTGGATTACCAGCACGGCCCCAGCTGCTCTTCTATCAAAACCTACATCTGCAGGTGCAGAAATCAGAATCACCCACAACTCTCCTGAAATTGATGTCATTAATACGATGCTCCAAGAACCATGTGGCCTGATCAAAACCCTACCTATATCTGAGAAGAATCTTACTATTTTTATGTGATTTGAACTATTTCTTATTATAATAGCAGTTAGTTTATTACTGGAAGAGATACGATAAATTGTTCTGCATTTATAAGTTAAACGTATGTCTTGGACACTCCCATTAAAACATAGATTCAGTTACAATCTTCTGCTGATTTATGCTACTTCAATTTCTTATATATCACTCAGCAGTAAACTCAATTTACTGAATCAGATCTTTTTTTTTTTTTTTTTTTTTTACTGACATTTCCTAATATCCCAAAACGATCAAGAAGGCAAACTCTGTAATGGAGTTGACTATTTCCAGTATCTGTCTATCCAGTTGCAGCTTTACACGTAGGGCTCATGTTACAAGTAACAAGTGAAATAATATTCCTTTTCAACAATATTTAACAGCACCAATGGAAAACTCACAACAGAACACCTCATTTTTCTTGCATCAACATTAAAATGAAACAAAAAATCAGAGCAATAAAAGTGAGGCTCAGCCACATGGTAAGGTAGTTTAAGAAGAACAGTTCTAGAATACTCAAGTGAGGTTAAATCTCCCCTACAGAAACTAAACAATGAAAATGGTGATTGCAAAATATTCCTGACATAAATGCATTCCTGAGGATCCTTCAGCTTTAGAAAAGAATCTCAAGACAAAAATACAATTCTATCTATTAAAAAATCTCATTTTTTATTTTCAGTTATGATGAAAGACAGAGAAGGCAGAAATGTATGAAAAGATGGATTAAAGAACAAATTAAATGTACTTGGGGCTTAAGAATAAGATCCAACATCCGTTTTCACTTGCTTTTTCTGTATTATGTATGCACATCTCCCAAGCAGGTTTCCTGCGTTCTGCTTTTTTTAAAACTAAACTTTAAAAAGAACTCTGTTCTTTGCCTCCTTACATCCACCATGGTTCACTCTTCTGCCTCTCATTCCATTCTTTCCTCTCTCTTCTTTTTCCCTGACAGATAATCATACCGTTTTCCCTTATGGCCCAACCTACAGAGCACTGCTGCTTCCCTGCTCCATCTAGTGGGGTTACTGCAGCAGGTGCTCCAAACCCCTGTATCGCACTGGAAAAGAGATGGAGAGCATAGAAACCAGCCTGGCCATCAATAACAGCCAGCTTCCAAAGACTGGGCCTTATGATGTGGCTAGATTTAACTCTAAAGGCCACAGTTTATTTTACAAAATGCGGGGCACATGCCAAAAGTGCTACTCATATGACCTGAATACCACAGCGAGCATTCCACTTCTGAACAGCTATGGATTGTACAGAACAACGCAACTGGGTTTTTATCTCACTTGCATCAAATGACAGAAAATGCAGGTCAGCAGCTTAATATTAACACTGAAAGAGCCAGCCTTGCCTAAAGATGTATGACTGAAAGGATGTTACGTGGGAAAGATAAATCGATGTAAGCCCTTCCTAGTTTTCGCAACAGACTCCGAACACCAATTTAGTCAATCAAGTATTTAAGCCCTCAGTGCTATGTGGGTTGTTGAAAGATTAATTTTTGAAAGTCTTTTGCAATGTAAAGAGGTCTTCAACTAAATTTCGCTCTAAGCATCACGGTCAGCACCAGCAAAGGAAACTCGCTCTACAATTTTCTTTTAATAGCAAGGCTTTTGTGAGCTGGTGGACAAGGCAGAACTTAACATCTTTTGCTTGTAGGTCTATTCATTATATGTACATGCATTGAGCTCCACAGTGCTGACTCGAGGAAAGTCTGTCCTTCACATACACTAAATAGATACAGACCTCACTGTTGGGCTCAGGTTTGCTCACAGTGGCGACAGCTGAGCCAACGTGTCAGGTAGATTTCGAATTTGGGTTGTTTGGGTTTTAGGGGCACCAGGGTTTGCTCATCTGCCTCTGTGCCCAGCCAGGAGAGGGTCTGCAAATGGGTTTGCAGAGCCACGTCTCAGAAACTGATGGCACAGTGTCTCCAACCAGCTAAGGTACAAAAAAGCACAAGAAAGACATGGATATGTTGGAGCAGGTCCAGAGGAAGGCCACAAAAATAAACAGAGGAATGGAACTCCTCTGCTATGAAGAAAGGCTGGGAGAGTTGGGGTTGCTCAGCCTGGAGAAAAGAAGGCTCCAGGGAGACCTCATTGTGGCCTTTCAGTACTGAAAGGGGGCCTATAAGAAAGACGGGGACAAACTTTTCAGCAGGGTCTGTTGCGACAGGACAAGGGGTGATGGTTTGAAACTAAAAGAGGGTAGATTTAGACTAGATATAAGGAAGAAATTTTTTACAGTGAGAGTGGTGAGAGCCTGGCCCAGGTTGCCCAGAGAGGTGGTCAATGCCCCATCCCTGGAACCATTGCAGGTGAGGTTGGCCGGGGCTCTGAGCAACCTGCTC